>WSYH01005572.1:0-43464 GCA_036426205.1 Ascaphus truei
ACCTATATCACGTGCAGCGCCTCCACCTCATCAGGATCTCTGCGTCCACAGGGAGATGGTTCTGATGAGGAACTTCTCTGTGGTGCCATCCACTGGAGAGTAACTCCAGACTCACACATGAGGGTATCTTTTATCAAGAGCATATTTATTGACATCTTTATGGGCCAGCTGCCCCTCACAGCCAGCTTCTTAGCCGCACATTTCGTTCTGCTGTCCCTTTGAAAGGTACGCCCTCCCAATGGTGTGGGATCCCCTCTCCCCATAGGGAGATCACCCCTGTGCCAGGTCCCTGGACACAAAGTAGGCCTTGTGGCTGGTTAACCTTGAACTGGGCCACTAGTTACTGCACTAGTGGTCCCTGCACTCTCAAGTCTCAACCCAGACTTGTTCCTCTGTTCAACACTAACTTTGGGCAGTGCTGTGCCTTATATACTTCAGGAACTGTCACATCCCCTTTTTCTGTGGGAGCCATGTTTTCTGCTGCAAAATGTAAAAGTTTAGCTAACTGATCTTGCAGTACAGACAACCATTGGGTATGCTCGGTGGCCATCTTTAATGGTCCCGAAACTTGAGGTTCTGATGGAAAAACTAGAGGCATCCGCCTTCCAGTCATTAACTCAAGAGGAGTTAACTGTGTTCTTGCATTGGGTGTTGCACGAATAGACATAAATAAATAGACATAAGAACTCCTGGTAAATAATTAACCCAATGTTTGCCATATTCTGCTAGCATCTTGTTGAAGTGAAACTTCTTTAGTGGCACCTCATTCGTGATGGGGCAAAAATGGATTGTGGAGGCAGAAATGAAACGGATGTGACGTCAGTGCTGGCAGTTGAGGCCGGACTGTGTTCTGGCTCAGCCCGACCCCAACACTGACATCACACCCGCTTCACAAATCAGATGCGGCGGCGGCGATAGCCGCTGGCGCCGCTCCTAATGGCCACCGCATGCCACACACAGCCGCTGACATGCGGCGGCAGCGGCGATAGCCGCCGGCGCCGCTCATAACGGCCGCCGTTCCCCGCCTACTGCCGCGCATGCGCGATGGCGCCAGTGACTCCTGGCTCCTGCTCGGGTAAAGTGGGAAGCGGGGGGGTTTGAGCGCGCCGCTTCCCACGCATACGGCGGGCCCGGTGCGGCCGCGTCTCAACCTTCCCCCACCCCTCTCCCCCCAATTACCCCCTCTATTCCTCCCCCCACACCCCCCACCGGCATCATGGTGTTCTTCCCCGGGGGGGGGGGCCGTCACACTCACATGGGCCTCTTCGCCGTATGTGCCGTCCTCCCTGCCCTGATCCCCGGCACTGCGGGGCAACACAACCTGTGCCCATCCCTCCTCCTACCACACTGCTCTGCCGCCGTGCTCGCAAGTGCAGGGGGTGATCGGAGGTGCAGGGGGTGAGGGGAGGTGCAGGTGAGGAGGTGAAGGGGGGTGATGTGAGGAGGTGAAGGGGGGGGTGCGCATACATCACACACGCACACACACACAGTCACACGCGCACACTACACAGTCACACGCGCACACACACAGTCACACGCGCACACACACAGTCACACGCACACGCACACACACACAGTCACACGCACACACACACAGTCACACGCACGAGGAATTCAAGCTTAGTGCAAATAGCTAATACAGGGGATGTGTGCCGAGCACGCACATTCTAAGTCCAAATTTATTTGCATTTTGTCAAAGAAATAGTATTTTGATTTTTAATTAAAACATCACAAACACAATTTCTGTGACAAAAGTCAAAGAAGTTTCACTTACTATGCGCGTGCACAGCACACACAGCTTTTTTTTTTTGATCTCTCTTTGATCAACACCGATAATATGTCACTCCGTAATGCAAGAAGGAACTTCAGGGGAGTTATGCTGTTGGAGAGGAGGTGCAAAATGTCCCTCAGAAGTGCTCAGTGTCTAAGCAGAGCTGTAGAAAGTCTTACATGACATGTAGATGGAGGGATTGCATAAAAAATCTGAAATTGAATGATGGAATATTTTCATACAGGAATCCCTTATCCAAGTGTAAACCATATGTAGATGGCCAAATATTTGCATGAATTGTATGTATGTATGTATGTATGTATGTATGTATGTATGTATGTATGTATGTCTAGATCGATATATACATACAGGGTAATAAATGATGTTGTTTTAAAAGCTTGCTTTGCTGTGTTTTAAATTAATTTGGCTATGCTGCTATGCTTAAATGTGTGTATAATGTATTTTAAAATTAGATAGAAGTAATTGTTGCTAATGTATGGTGTAGTTTAGGTCAGGGTGAGGCTTGCTTTTCTATATTATATTCTTGTTGATACTTATATTTTTTCACAGGATAAATTGTTCTGTTCAACGCTTGAATTAGTTAATTGTTTAATTATTAGGGATGGAATGTAAATTGTTTAGGGATGTAATTAATGAATGCTAATTGATTTATGTTTACTGGATTGGTTTAAATAGTATACTTGTTTGGAGGTATTGGTATTTTGTTTTGAATGTTATTGTTAACATTCATTTGCAGAATGTATATGGTGCATAGATTGTATGTATCATATATACAATGTAAATGCAATGTTTTGATTGTCATTTGACGTTTTTGATTGGCATTTGAGGATTTTGATTGTAAGATCAGATAGGATTATTAAAGGAAATTGATTTTATTGTAGTGTGTCTGTATGGAGAAGTGTTAATTGTAGTACAGCATATTTTTGATAACCCTTCTACATTTATTTGTATATTGGCTCATCATGTGTGTGTATATATATATATATATATATATATATATATATATCTCTCTCTCTTTCTCTCTCTGTGTGTATATATATATATAGTTGCATGATGAAGCCACTGTACAAATGAATGGGTGAAGGGTGGGTATCGGGCCAGTGTGGCTTAACCCCTTAATTACCTTTGCCGTTATTATCCGATAAGGTGTTTAAGGGGTTAATTGATATCTGAATGTAATTGCAATGTATTGGCTTTGTATTGGCTATGTATTTTGTGGCCAAGACCAGGATGTTGCTGGCGACGGGGGCGTCTTATTGATAAGGTCAGTAGTACTTTATTTATTTGAATATGCTAGTTAATGTGTTTAATAATGGGCAAATAATCTATTATCCCTATCTGGATAATAGTTATTTTGCACATTATTATACTGTAGGTGTTGGGGGGGGGAAGAGTGTATGTATTGAATGTATAGGCCAGGTTTATTTTTTTACATTCAGGGTTTGTTCCGTGGTTCTGCGTGAGACCTCTGGAGACCACCTGCGGTTTCCTCGGTTATCTCACGGGTATCAGGCTGGTGGTTCCACGGGTTACACCTGCAGGGATGAAGCTGAAGCGGTGGCCTCACATCTGTGGGGGCACCGCGGACCCGTAGTCTGCGGGGATGAAGCGGTGGTCCCACATCCGTGGGGGCACCGCGGACCCATAGGTGCGGGGAAGAACCGGTGGCCATACATCTAGTGAGCACCCGTGGGTCCCCAGACCCCCGTGGGAACCACCCGTGGCTCCTCAGACACCTGTGGGTCAGACCCGGGGCTCCCAGACATCCGCGGGCCTACCGTGGGGACCCAATTGTGGCCAACGGTGACCCACGGAGACCACCTGGTGGGCCAAGGCACCTGGTGGGACCCACCAACAGGCCTCCAGAACCTGTATGAAACAAGTTGCTGGTACCCAGTAGGTCTGTCAGGTGCTCCGCCGGGCCCACCGGGGACTCGCGTGGGGCTGTGTTATGAACCCTGTATGTAAAAGGATATATCATGTATTTATGGGGGGGCACAGGGGGTGGGTAATGTATTTAATAAATAGAATGATGCTTATTGAGGGACTGTGTATTGTTTTTATTGTGGGTACTGGGGGTGGGGGGGGGGGTTTTCCCCAACGGTATGTGAGTAGGCCTCCCTTGTGGGTAGTGGGTGAGGGTGGTTAGGCCTCACGGGGTGGGGGGGTTAGTGTGGGAGGGTATGTAGCCGTCCCGAGTGGTGGGTGAGGGTGGGTTAACCCCTTAATGACTGTAGCGGTTACTAACCACTATGGTGATTAAGGGTTTAGGGGACATTACATTGGATGTTTTTATTCTTGTGTCTGTTTTGCAGCAGCGGAGGGGGCATGGGCAGGATGAAGAGGAGGATGGCCTTCATCGTGGCAGCCAGACATGGGTGAGTACTATATGTATTTAATGTATTGATTGGTGTTTATGTATTTAAAATGAGCACATTCACTAATATCCATTTGTGGATAATAGTAATTGTGACCATAACTATACTGTATGTGTAAGGGGGGGGGTATTTATTTATAAGTATGTATGTGTTTTGACATTAATTTTGGGGGGGGGGGGGGCACATAATTGGTACTGCAGGCCCCCCGTCGGCCTATATATATATATAAACAAAAAAATGTAGCGCCAAAAAACAGTATTGTGATAAATAGTGAAAATAATTGAACTATAGTTCCATCAATAGATGATTCGTGTGTAAAGTGTGAATATTAAAAGAAAAATATATATATATCTTTAAATAGTGTAACCTATTAAATTCTATTTAAACACAACCAATTTCAATATAATAACATTACATAAACGTGCTGAAAAAAGAAACAGAAACAATAAATAAAAAAGTCCAACCAGTCCTTCAATAATTAGTCCATAATGATAGGTATTCAATAGATAAAGGGGTCTTGGGCTGCTCTCACACGGGGTAAACCAACTCCACAGATATCTAAAAACAGAAAAAGAGAGAGAGCGCACGCCCCATAGCATAATACTGCATGAAATTTATTAAAAATGAAGGAGGGGAATGGGGGTTGGGGGGGGGTAGGAATCGCACTCACAAGATAAAAATATATAAAAGGCAGTTTGTGAATAAATCACCACCATCCGGTTCTGGATACTGGAACACGTCTCCGTGGACTCCTTCAGGACTGCCAGACATGATCACCAGGAACCAGGTGTACAGGGCTCCGTTCGCTATCTGTGTAATGTCCAGATCCCAGCTCTCGCTTCCAATGGCCGCCGATGGTATTCCCGCGCTTGGTGTGGGCTCCTGCGCGTGCGCAGCGTCGTCGTGACGTAATCGCGCTCTCAGTTCCCTGACGCGTTTCGTCACCTGACGGGCGACTTTCTCAAAGGGCTGATGCTGAATGGAATCAAGTCCTGCCCTCTTATAGCTAGTCCGTTGCCAGGCAACCCGTGATCGGGTGATTGAATGAACCTGTATTGTGCTAAGGTGGCTGATGTTTGTTAAAAATGCTAATCAATGGAAACTCACTATAAAAGGACTATTTGGGACTGTTACACTTAGGGAAAAAGAACAAGAAATAAATATATAATTGAAATATCTCAAGGACAATTGTATTGGAACAGAATGGATAAAATACAATTAAAAATAAGGTTCAAATATTCATAAATCATCACTTCATATATATTCATAATTCATTGTATTGCAATGTATGATTTCAAGCACTTTTTAATGATTCCCCAGTAGGAATACCAGCATGATAATTTAGTTATATGAGATTTAAATAAACTCTCAATATGTGTAAATAGTTATATCATACATTGCACTACATGGTGACCATATTGAAACAATAGAACATAGATTTGAACAATAATTTCAGATACAAGACAACAGATTAGCATTTTTAACAAACATCAGCCACCTTAGCACAATACAGGTTCATTCATTCAATCACCCGATCACGGGTTGCCTGGCAACGGACTAGCTATAAGAGGGCAGCCCTTTGAGAAAGTCGCCCGTCAGGTGATGAAACGCGTCAGGGAACTGAGAGCGCGATTACGTCACGACGACGCTGCGCACGCGCAGGAGCCCACACCAAGCGCGGGAATACCATCGGCGGCCATTGGAAGCGAGAGCTGGGATCTGGACATTACACAGATAGCGAATGGAGCCCTGTACACCTGGTTCCTGGTGATCATGTCTGGCAGTCCTGAAGGAGTCCACGGAGTCCACGGAGACGTGTTCCAGTATCCAGAACCGGATGGTGGTGATTTATTCACAAACTGCCTTTTATATATTTTTATCTTGTGAGTGCGATTCCTACCCCCCACCCCCCATTCCCCTCCTTCATTTTGAATAAATTTCATGCAGTATTATGCTATGGGGCGTGCACTCTCTCTATTTTTCTGTTTTTAGATATCTGTGGAGTTGGTTTACCCCGTGTGAGAGCAGCCCCGGACCCCTTTATCTACATTGAATACCTATCATTATGGACTAATTATTGAAGGACTGGTTGGACTTTTTTATTTATTGTTTCTGTTTCTTTTTTCAGCACGTTTATGTAATGTTATTATATTGAAATTGGTTGTGTTTAAATAGAATTTAATAGGTTACACTATTTAAAGATATATATATTTTTCTTTTAATATTCACACTTTACACACGAATCATCTATCGATGGAACTATAGTTCAATTATTTTCACTATTTATCACAATACTGTTTTTTGGCGCTACATTTTTTTGTTTTTGTATATGTGGCTTTTGACACAAACCGTTTAGTGGCAGCCTAAATAGTATATTGTATTGCACAAGTAATTTAGAGAGTCCATATTTACATCTAGGTCCAGGATTTAGGACTATAGTTAGAACCATGATGCAAACTGCGAAAGAGAGGAATATGGTATTAATGGGTATCAGCTCCGGAGACCCCCGGCATCAATCCAGGAAAAAGGCCTGATTTTTTCTAAGTGTCGACCTTGCCGATGCTTCTCCTCCACCAACTTGCCAACTTTAGTTGGCGGGCTGGATTGCCGAAAAACTCTCCATTCTGGAGTGCCGATCAGCAGCGAAAAGCTGATAGGGGCTACCTGAATTCCATGAGCCGGCTGCCGATAAGTTTTTATAGGCAACAAAGCTTGCCGATAATTCCCACTTATCGGCGCTTACTGAATCGGGAGGGCAAATTTGCCGAAAAAATGGCGATAAACAGCTTATCGGCGCTTACTGCATGAGGCCCTCAGTTACCAAAAACGCTGGGAAACAGATTTGGACGAGACTTTATAAGACGAAGACTGGGACTATATTCTACTGGCGGTAGCAAAGAGCTCCATATGCACCATGTTACGGGAGAATGCATATTAAGTCCTTACGAGGTGGTATCTGACCCCAACAAGATTAGCTAAGTTTGTCAAGGGATACTCCCCATTGTGTCCTAAACAATGTGGAGAACAGGCAGACTTGTTGCATATGCTGTGGAGCTGCACCAAAGTGGCCCCGCTTTGGGAAGAAATTCGGACCTGGCTGCAAAGTATACTTGGCATCTCTGTTCCCTTTGAAGCCTGGCTGTTCCTGCTTGGTAGGCGCACGCAGGGGCTAAACAGATCAGAGCACAAATTAGTTGCACATTTTGCAACAGCCACACGGCGTGAGCTTGCAAAACTTTGGAAGCAACCAGAAATACCCACGATTCCTAAGATTAGAAACAGAATTTGGTACGTTTGCAGGATGGAACAGTTGACAAGTCTGGTCAACGACACCGGCACAACATTTCTCAAAATATGGTCCCCTTGGTTAGACAAATCAGATATCCCTGGGGTAGATGCTACTACTATTTGGCTGTAATAGGTATAAGTGCATTCTCCTCTGACAAATCAGTTGGGACAGAAGACAATAGGGCAAACTATTAAGATACCAAGGACAGGATGGGACAGAACCATAACTGGAATGGAAGAAATAGCTGATAACTGAGTTCTAAGAAGAAACAACAAAAAACTAAGAATCATCAATGATTACAATCCTCCCCCCCCCCCCCTTTCCTTCTGTGGTGTGTGTCACAGTTTGTCTGTGAGCCTCCTCAGTGAGTCGAGTTATTTTTATATGTGATGTCTTGTCTGCTCTGTTGTTTCCCGAATTTACAAAACTGTATAAAAAGGGATATTTGGTAACACCAATACAGGGCAATGGGTTGGAAGATTGCTTACTGTCTGTACCAGATATCCAATAAAAATTTGATGTGGAAAAAAAAACTGATTGAGCTCCGGTAACCCTTATTGGAGCTTTGTGAATACCCCCATATCGGCTCAAATTCACAAAGCTGTGCTGTCACTTAACATGAATAAGTAAGGAGAACAAGAACCCAGTATTAGCACTCAGTGCCCAGATTGAATGTTTTGTGAATGAAATTAAAATATCTTTTAATAATCATCAATATAAAATAATGGGGTTTAAAAGAAATCCAACATTGGACACACACATTTAATCCTATGTTGAGTGCTTGTGGCACTCGGGATTATATATGATGGGAACTATTGAGTGGAATTAAATCAATGTTCCCTATGGGGCTGATATGCAGCTACCCTAATTAGGGTGTAACTTTAAACAGCAGGGATAGGGCGGAGGAAAGGAATAGGGCTATAGATGTACTTATGTGGTCGTTGTTGTATTAGACCTCCTATAAGTAACAATCCTATTATATAGGTGTGCTGGTTGAGTGACAATGATGTCGATTGCAGAGACTGCCACTGCACGAGTAAGTCACATCAGTACTTACTGCAATCAGTAGTAACAGTGGATGAGTAGCATAAAGTACCAATAACGTGGTGCGGCTATTTGGGTATGCCTATGCCCATATTCATGAATGGGCTCAACCACCAGGTACTATACTTAAGCTACTTAGCAAGTCCCTATCAGTATCCAATATCATAAATGCCAGAAGTGTATGATATATACAGTGGTGTGAAAAAGAAAGTACACCCTCTTTGAATTCTATGGTTTTACATATCAGGACATAATAACAATCATCTGTTCCTTAGCAGGTCTTAAAATTAGGTAAATACAACCTTTGACAGTTGGCATGAGGTGTTTGTGCTGATATGCTGTGTTTGGTTTTCGCCAAACGTGGCGCTGTGCATTATGGCCAAACATCTCCACTTTGGTCTCGCCTGTCCAAAGGACATTGTTCCAGAAGTCTTGTGGTTTGTTCAGATGCAACTTTGCCAACCTAAGCCGTGCTGCCATGTTCTTTTTAAAGAGAAGAGGCTTTCTCCTGGCAACCTTTCCAAACATACCATACTTGTTCAGTCTTCTTCTAATTGTACTGTCATGAACTTTAACATTTAACATGCTAACTGAGGCCTGTAGAGTCAGAGGTGTAACTTGGTTTTATTGCAATTTCTCTGAGCATTGCACAGTCTGACCTTGGGGTGAATTTGATGGGAAGTCCACTCCTGGGAAGATTGGCAACTTTCATGAAAGTTTTCCACTTTTGAATAATCTTTCTCACTGTAGAATGATGGACTTTAAATTGTTTGGAAATGGCCTTATAACCCTTCTGTAACAAGGGAGTAATCCCTGTTCAAGTAATGTGCCTTTAATCTGGCAATGTGGTGGTTAACTGCTGGTAGTCAATTAATAAACACCACCTGCCTGATTGCTTACAAAAGCCTGTCTGTTGAGACAGGAAGTGACTCCTTAGCTCTGAATGAGAGCTGACCTTTGAAGAGACAGAGGAGTGTTCTTGAGACTCCCAGGAGAGTCTGACCAAGAGAACACACATCTCTGGAGCTGACCGGTCTTGAGCTCTGCCCAGCATAGCTGATTGCAAGACACCAAATAAGACTTCTAAACCTGGATGCTGATATTTTCTGTGCATGCACGGGTGCGGTTCCAGGAGAGCAGAGAAGCTTACTCTACAGCAAGAAACAGATAAGACTTTCATAATTAAGAGACTGCTTATACTGCACCGACACACTTTATTCGAGCAAATACCCAGTATGTACCTGGCAGATACCTGGAATGCGCCGCTCCTCACCTCTGACAAGCCCCGTTGCGTTTGCCTTCCCAGTCTGGGTTCATGCCTGGCTGACGGGCGGCTGATCTGTTAAATGATAATGATTAGGATTTAATAGGCTGCAATGCTTCGCGTGTCTACCAGATGGCATAAATTCATGAATTGTAATGCAGTATATATATATATACTGTGCAGTATTGCAGCCAGCGGGAATAAAATGCTTCAATCCCTGCTTGGAAAATACCTCAATGCACTCGGGCAGAAAACAGTCACAAACCTCAATACACCCGGGTATACCCGAATTCGTGGGACTAGCCGAGCTCGAATAAAGTGTGTCGCCAGTGTATCTGCTTTTTTCATGCTATATGTTTTGGGGCTGCGAGACATGCTTGACTTATGGAGTTGTGAATTAATTGCATGTATTTTCACTAGAGATACTCCCAAGTGAGAGAGTATCCCAGCCCATTGCTCAGCTGGCAATCCTTCGCATACTGCTGTACGCTCAAACATCGAAAGGTATGCCTCAATGTCATCAATGTCATCATCCGTAGTCATTTTATGGATGATAGAGATTTTCCCTTGGTGAGTGACCTGTGTGGCTCCACTAGTCTGAGAGGTAACTCTCTCCTCCAACGTTTGGAGCTCCTGGTATAGGTGAAGGTTTGCATGGTTTTGCTCTTCCTTCAAGGTCTGGTGGAAAGACCGTGACATCTGCAGTAGTAATGATGCAGTACTCTTTATCTGTGCTTTTGTAAGTGTTGCAGCATTCTCAGCTTGTATCTTTGAAAACTGCTGCAAACTCATTATGTGATTTTTACAGCTCATCCCATGTCTTTGCCAATTGCTGCAACCCCTGTATTAAGCCAGCAGCCCTTTCTGCTTGGCTCCACTGTAGAATAGAAGTATTTTCTGCTGGGGAATGCTGTACTGTGTTTAAAAAAAATTCTTCCATATTTCCACTACTCACTGCCTTTTAGACTGCCTGCATTCTCAACCAATTGGGATTTATTTATTTATAAAATATTTTACCAGGAAGTAATACATTGAGAGTTACCTCTCGTTTTTAAGTATGTCCTGGGCACAGAGTTAAGACAAATAATACATGTTTACAAATACAGTTACATAATGCGCAGGGTATACATTATATACAAGACATTGCATGCACAGTTAAAGATAATTTATATTATGGGCGTATGAAACAATTACAGACCAGATTAAAATGTGTGACAGCCTTAGATTTGAAAGAACTTAGACTGGTGGTGGATGTAAGAGTCTCTGGTAGGTTGTTCCAGTTTTGGGGTGCACGGTAAGAGAAGGAGGAGCGGCCAGATACTTTGTTGAGCCTTGGTACCATGAACAGTCTTTTGGAGTCTGATCTCAGGTGATAGGTGCTGCATGGGGTAGGGGTGAGGAGCTTGTTCAAGTAGCTGGGTAGCTTGCCCATAAAGAATTTGAAGGCAAGACAGGAAAGGTGAACTTTGCGCCTAGACTCGAGTGATGACCAGTCTAGTTCTTTGAGCATTTTGCAGTAATGTGTGTTATAGTTGTATTGGAGAACAAAACGACAAATTGAGTTGTAGAGGGTGTTAAGTTTGCTAAGGTGGGTTTGAGGTGCTGAGCCATATACTATGTCTCCATAGTCAATAATTGTCATTAGCATCTGCTGTGCGATACGTTTTCTGACCAGGAGACTTAGGGAGGATTTGTTCCTGTAAAGTACCCCTAGTTTAGCATATGTCTTGGTTGTCAGGGTATCAATGTGCATCCCGAATGTTAAGTGGGAGTCAAACCATATGCCCAGGTATTTAAAACTAATAACAGGAGTTAGGGTGGTGTTAGTGTTGGTTCTAATCTGGAGCTCAGTCACTGGAAGCTTTAAAAATTTAGTCTTGGTCCTAAACACCATTGTTACAGTCTTGTCAGTGTTTAAAAACAGTTTGTTTTGGGAAATCCAGTTTTCGAGTCTGAAAAAGTCAGACTGAAGTATGTGTTGAAGGTCAGAGAGCCTATGGCTGTGTGCATATAGGATTGTGTCATCTGCATACATGTGTATTGAGGCTTCCTGACAAGCTGTGGGAAGATCATTGATGAACACTGAGAAGAGTAGAGGCCCCAGAACAGAGCCTTGCGGGACGCCACAGGTGATATCATGGGAGTTAGAGTTAGAGCCAGAGATGGACACATCTTGGGATCTTCCTGATAGGTAGGACTGAAACCAGTTTAAAGCATGCTTCCCTATTCTGGAGCTCTGGAGTTTGTTGAGCAGGATAGCATGATCAACAGTATCAAAAGCCTTTGCAAAATCTAGGAATACTGCACCAGTGAGTTGACCCCGTTCCATTCCACACTGGATTTCATTGCAAACTTTTAGCAGGGTAGTTATGGTGGAGTGTTTGGGGCGAAAGCCAGATTGGAATTGGCTAGGGAAATTTGTCTTGTTATAGTAATCGCTTAATTGGGACTGGACACATTTTTCCATGACTTTGGATAGGATTGGGAGAAGGGAGATTGGTCTGTAGTTTGAGACAGTGTTTTTGTCCCCACTTTTGAAGATTGGGACAACTCTGGCAGCTTTCCAGGTCTTAGGGATATGGCCTGCAGACAGGATAGAGTTGACTATGGAAGCAATTGGTTTGGCAATTGCTGGGGCACCAAGTCTTAGGAACCTAGATTGTAGTAAGTCAGGTCCACATTGGCTGCTTAGTTTTAATTTGAGAAGCGCTTGTGTAATCTCCTCTTCGGATACTGGGCCAAATTGAAAATTGTGGGCAATGTTGGGAGGGGGTGGGGCTATAGGGGTACTCCCAGGATGAGATTCAGGTTTGTGGTTTGCGTTGCGTTTTGCTAATAAGTTAGTAGCACACCCTACAAAGTAATCATTGAATGCATTTGCAATGGGGAATGTCAGAGTAGTATCGCCCTTAGTGATTTTACTTGGGTGTTGATGGTTAGAAGGCTGGAATATGTTGTTGATTAACCTTCCAGAAGTTAGCTGAGTTTGATGTGTTCTGGAGGAGATTGTCAGAGTAATATTGTGCTTTTGCATGACTTGTTTGCCTTGTGCACATGTTCCGCAGGCTTCTGTAGTGTTTGAGATCCTTGGTAGTGCCGGTTATTTTGTGGCTTTTCCACAAGGCATCCCTGAACTGGAAAAGTGCTATAAGGTCTGGTGTAACCCATGGAAGGTGGGCACCCCATACCCTTATTCTGCGTTGTGGAGCACGGGTATCACAGACTTTTAAGAACTCGGATTGGAAATAGTCGAGCGCAGAGTCAGGGTCGGGAATTAAATCGATTCTGTGCCAAGGGCAGTTGGTAAGGTCAGCCAGAAACAGTTGTGGGTTAAAGTTTCTAAATGTTCTAGTGAGGAGAACTTTAGGGCTTGATTGGGGCGGTTTAATTTTCCTTACACAGTACACTATTGCATGGTCACTGAAAATGTCAGGAAGGATGCCAGAGGATTGGATTCTGCTGGGATTTGAGGAGAGAATCCAGTCAAGCAAGGAATGGTTGTGCGATTTCAGGTTTGTTCGTGTGGGTTGGGAAATGAGTTGGGATAGGTTAAGCGACTTGATTTGTGTGTGGATTTTGTGGTTTTTGGGGTCAAGCCAATTGAAGTTGAAATCCCCAAGAACTAGCAGCTCACTCTTCTCATTCAGAGAGGAAATGGAGCCAAGAAACTGGGTGATATCAGTCAGAGATTGTAGAAGGGCTTTAGGGGGCGGTAGATGTCAGCAATCAGGAAGGCTTAGAGAAGGGGAGGCAGATTCTGCCAACTAGGATTTCAATAGAGGTTGGTCTTGGGGGGCAATTTAACAGTGTAAATTGTAAGGTATCTGCAATATAAAATAACACCCCTCCTCCTCTCTTTGAACTATCTCTCCTAAAAATGGAGTATCCCTGAATGGCAATATGTGCATCAGGAGTTTTAGGGGTTAGCCATGTTTCTGTAAGAACGATGGCTTTTGGTTTATGCATAAGGCACCATGCCCTTAGTTCGTCCAGTTTGGGCAGCAGACACCGGATATTTATATGGGCGAGAGATAGCCCTTTTTGGAATTTGAAGGGGGTATTCTCAGGGGTATGGGACAGAGTTGAAGTGGGAGGACCTGGGTTAGGTTCAATATCAATGCTTAAGGCCGCTTAAGGATGTCTTAGTAACACTGCATGGTCTTTTTTCCTGTATTAAAGGCAGGAAAACATAGGATTCACTTAACAGGGTTTATTTATAGGGCAAAACAAGGATACATAAAAACAACAACGAACTAACTCCACGTTGGAGCTCTAACTAATACATCTTAGTTACTCACAATAAGTGGGAGAACTAAACATTTCCTCCACTCCAAATCCTGTACCAGTACATGAGCCGCAGTTCTCCCTGCACCTCTCTCACTGAGGCTGTCAGTGTGTGGGTTTCCCGATCAGAACAGCAGCCTCCCAGGGAGATGTCTCGACTGCCTTTTATACTGCAGTCCATTAATTAGTGCCCAGATGACAGGGAAGGATACACACACAGAAAAGTGCTAGGCCCTGTATATCTCCCTTCAAACACCTTCTCACTGAGTAAATCACAATATATATGTATACAGTGCTGTGAAAAAGAAAGTGCACCCTCTTTGAATTCCATGGTTTTACATATCAGGACATAATAACAATCATCTGTTCCTTAGCAGGTCTTAAAATGAGGTAAATACAACCTCAGATGAACAACAACACCATGACATATTACACTGTGTCATTATTTATTTAACAAAAATAAAGCCAACATGGAGAAGCTATGTGTGAAAAACAATGTATACCCTTACTGCTTCCATAGGAATTAGGATTCTAAGTAGCAGACAGGTGCTGCTAATCAAATGCCCTTGATTAATTGATCATCAGCAAGTGTGACCACCTCTATAAAAGCCGAAGTTTTAGCAGTTTGCTGGTCTGGAGCATTCAGGTGTGTGTTAACACAATGCCAAGGAGGAAAGACATCAGCAATGATCTTAGAGAAGCAATTGTTGCTGCCTATCAATCTGGGAAGGTGTAGACGGACGTTCACAGAGGTACACAATTGGAGACTTTATAAGGTGAAATTATAATAGGCTTTATTGTGCCTTTTCCTTTTCATCAGGAAATCATCCAAACACAGGGCTGGGGGGGGGAACAAAGCTTCTATTCACTTGGGAGTATCTCTAGTGAAAATACCATGCAATTAATTCACAACTCCATAAGTCAAGCATGTCTCGCAGGCCCAAAACATATAGCATGAAATAAGCAGATATAAGCAGTCTCTTAATTATGAAAGTCTTATCTGTTTCTTGCTCTCCTGGAACCGCACCCGTGCGTGCACAGAAAATATCAGCATCCAGGTTTAGAAGTCTTATTTGGTGTCTCCTGGGAGTCTCAAGAACACTCCTCTGTCTCTCCAAAGGTAAGCTCTCAGTCAGAGCTAAGGAGTCACTTCCTGTCTCAACAGACAGGCTTTTGTAAGCAATCAGGCAGGTGGTGTTTATTAATTGACTACCAGCAGTTAACCACCACACTGCCAGATTAAAGGCACATTACTTGAACAGGGATTACTCCCCTGTTACATACCTCCCCTGTTTGTGGGAAGCTCGGGCTTGCCACGGCCAAAGCCCATCCTCCCACTCTCATTCTAGATATCTCAGTGACTTGAATGAGAGTGGATGGAGGAAGAGAACCCTCAGTCCTGTTGGGATTGGAGCCCTTTCTCCAGTTTATTCGTGTCTCCTGAAGGTGTTTGAGATCAGCACCCCTCAGTCGCTCGAGGAGGACTTTCTCCCAGTATAGTCTTTTTTCTACGTGCGCGGTCATGAGATTTCCCTCGCGTCGGGTGCTCGTCTTATTGTAGGCATACTGTATGGCAGCAGTTGCAGAGCGTTTAAAAACCGCCCTTTTCCCACTCAATGGGGTTTCTAGTTCAACCCCTTTTAGATTAAGTTGCAATTCCACACCCACTTCCAGAGAATGTCCCATCTTTTCAGCTTCATCAGCTAAGGATTCTTCTTGTTTTAATTCAGCACATGTACCTTCTTTTGTTGCCTGCTGGGTGGCTGAAGGTTTTGCTAGTGCTTGTTTAGGTGGTTCAAATTTTGCAACCTTGTCTTTCAGATGAGCGGTATTCCCAGCTCTCACTGTACCCTTGTCTTCATGGGTTTTTGAGGCTGTGGGATACTGACGCTTAGTCAGGGTCAATACTTGTCCTTGTAGGACTGTAATCTTATCCGCGAGAGATCCCTGTTTTTTGAGTGCGTCTTGCAAGTCTCTTCTCAGGGAATTTATCTGCACACTTTGCTTTCTCTGAGCCTGCCTCCACATTTTTATTGCATTGTGGAGCACTATGAACTTCTTTGCTTGGGCCGCAGTTACTTGTTTCAGTTTCTGGACCTTCTTGTGCTCCCTTTTGTGCCGCGTCACCTGGGTTTTACTACCAGAGGCGGGACGTTTTGACTCGTGATTGGCCATTTCGGAACGTGCCGTTATATCCAGAGTTTACTGTAGTTGCAACTGAGTAGCAATTTATATAATGTGATAATATTGCTTCCTCCGTATTTTTCTTGTTTGTAGGTCATCATGCAGTAAAGAGTGCATTTGAAGTGATGTACGAAAAGTAAATGCATAAAAGCTGGTTTACTGTAGGAAGCTGCACAGGCATGCAGGGTATGTCCATTCATTTCAGGGACCTTACAACATACACAACAGCAACTGTGGCTTTGTTAATAAGCCATTTTTGTCCTTTTATTGGATTGTTTACAGGATGTGATTTATCCTGATGGACCAATATCAAAATAAATTGATATTGTTGTACAGAGACTTACAACATAGATCCTTCTGCAGATCAATGAAAGGTAGCACACCCTGCCAACAACTCAGTTTTCTCTTGGATCAATACAGCTACTGTACTAGGACTCTATTGTACTTACTGCAAATTACAAGGGAGCTCCCGGGTGGCCTTTATATTTCCATGACCCGTGGTGGTTCCTGGAATAAGCAAACTAATCAACAGTATAGATCCCAGGTGGTGAATGCATGGTGAATGCATGATGTAGGTACTTATTTGAATGAGTTAATTGAAATCCAGAGTGAACATAAGCATTTTATTAAGCACCACAATTTCTTGCAGGACTCGCCAACACAGAAGTGGGTGAACGTGTTGGGTCCTTCACACAGGGCTTGGAATTCCCTGGCACTATTGAATAGAACTATCTCTGATTCAGTGCAATGTATTCTCTTGTACAAACGCCCGAAAAGGTTAATTACACACCTTTTAGGCTCTGTGCTACATACAGTACAATACAGCACATTAAAAGAGAAACTTCACAGCCTATGACTCTGGCATTACCAATGAGGGGGGAGTATGTTTAAATATTAATATAAAGTAAGTGAAAATGGAAATTTGTTTGAAGCATTTCTTCATTGTCTCCTTGTGTTTGTGTCAAATGTTAGAGTTTCCAACACGTGATGCAAATTGTTAGAAAAAATTTACAATGCTCCAGACTTGGCTATTTCTTAAGGGGCAATACCCACACATTTTAAGCAATAGGGGACCATGGCTGATTGCTGAATGGGGGGACGGGAGATTATGATTAGCGACATGTACCTTGGGTTCGGTAAGGACCATGTTGGATGGTTCCTGGTGGAGTCGGAGGTGAGGAGACCTCCACCCCCCTCACTACATAACACTAATTATCATTACCTGTATGATATAGCAATGTACTAAGATGACTATTGTACCTATCCCCTTGTCTCCCCTTATTCTTTTCTGTACCCCACTAAATATACTGAAAAACATAAACAGCTATATATATTTATTTTTTTAAAGTGATGCAGAGAGACTTGGAGACATCTCATTATACTCTGTCATGTAACATCTCCCTAACTCTGCCTTCTGACACTACCTAAATCGCAAACTGACGCACATTGTGCAAAACTAGGAGCAGGCCCATGCGTCACTTTTGCTCCAAATTTGCCTAGATACACCACCCCCTAGATTGCAAACTGTTTGGGGCATACATCTATTTGTTGGATGTTGTCAGATGCAACTGGAAGTGGCTGGTTAAATATGTAAGAAAGCTGCTCAATTCTCAGCAGGGAGCTCATCACTGCATTATTTCATAACGTGCGATAGTGCTTATCTGGTCCCATCGCACAGAAAACCCCATTGACTTTAGGGAAAGGGCCCATGTGCTTCTGCATATGCATTTTTGGTACATTTTTGGTGCCAGTTTATTTGATCAATTCTCAAAAAAGTTTGGATTTTTTTGTACAGCAAATAAAAATGCCACTTGTGAGCACATTCACGTCTCAGACAGGTCTGCAACCTGCTTCTTACCATTACCACTAAGTATACAAACAACTAATAAATCATAATGACGCCAAACACAAGGAAAGACACAATACAGGCGGGGACGGTAATATAGTTAATAAATGCCGGACAGGTTGTGGTTCATTAATTAAATGCCTGGGTAAACAGGTAGGTCTTGAGCCTGTTTTTATAGATTTCCAGAGAGGAGGCCTCTCGAACTGCATGAGGTAGACTGCTCCAGAGAGTGGGAGCAGGGTGGCTAAAAGCTTGGGCCCCAAAGGAAATCAAGGAGATTCTGTTAGGAGTCCTTCATCTACACATTGAAGTGAGCGAATGGGAGCATAGGGATCTAAAATCCCTTTCAGATACAATGCTTCCATTGCAGCCAGGGATTCTGGGTAATGACATGCAAATAAGCATGTGCGATCCCTATAAGCGTATGCCTGCCGTATTACACAGCTTTCTCAGCACAGCCTGGGTTAAAGAAGTTCATAGCCAGTAAACCTGCTCACAGACAGCTGTTTCCACCTTTTGGGTTTTGTCAGTGCAAGGTTGGTTGCTGGCTATGCAACATGAAGCTGGTAGTGGTATTAATCCTTGTGCGTTCACTGTCACTTTGTCTCCATTTACCATGTGAGGATCCAGGGAGGATCCAATGAGAATCCCCTTCCAGCTGAGCTGCAGCAGAAGTTTTGGGCCAGTACACTTAATTACTCCTCTTTTGTTGCTACATCATTTGGTCCTTCTCCTCTGTTCACCCTATGTTCTTCACTTCCCTCTAATTTAGAGTTTTCAATTATATAGGGACCGCCCCAGATTCTCCAGTTTCCCAGTGGGTATAATCAGATATATATTTTTTGTTCCTTTGAATCTAGTGCTTCACCATATACTTTTTCATGTTTCAATTAAAACCACATTTTCAAAGAATATAGAAACTCAAGGATGTAACAGCAGACCATCTGAAAGTCATAATTTAAGTTAATGGGTAAAGACCTGCACTATGTTAGCTCTGTAAGTTAATGTTACTGTTTCTCTTCAGCTTCTCCTATGCCCTTCAAACACCTTTCATAAAGAATCCAAAGCACCTACCTCATTGCATATCAGGATGCAAACCAGCATGTAAAACAACTCAAAGCTGATCTCGCCCCTGGCATTCCAGTCTAGCATGTCAAAAACCTGCAGGATCTCCTTCTTCTTCAGATCGGTGGTATGGTGCATAAAGTGATAAAACTGGATGTCTGAATAAGAGAGGTACAGTCACCAGAGATCATCACGGGGGACAGGAAGGCAGACCAGATTCTCCAGGGCGGACAAATATTTACAGAGAACATGAAAAATAGACATTAATGTTAGATAAGGATCCCTGGCCCATAGAGTCCATCAATTATTTCTTATCTACTAGGCTTTTTGGTTGCACATATCTAATCATAGTAAACCAGGCGCATAGCTATAGCCCAGGGGCCCGTGCTCTTGGGGGGCCCACTCTCCCCCCTGTTGGCGGCCTGGCCCCCTGCCCGCACATTAATTCCCTGCAGCTGCAAGGAAGCACAGAGGGAAGTCCCTTCCTTTGCAGGTGGGTGAGGCTTAGGTCAGGGGGGCAGTGCTTGAGCTGCAGCCTGAGAGACAGGTTGGGAAAGGTGAGAGGGAGGGGAAGGGTTAAAGCACAGGTGTAAAAACAGACATGAAAGGGAAGAACACAGAAAAGAAGAGACACAAAGAGAAAATGAAGTGCAAGAGAGAAATACATGAGGGAAAAGAAAGTCATGAAGGAGAGAGAGACCAAAGAGAAAGAGAGGCCAAAGTTAGAGGCCAGATAGAGAGACCACAGAGAGAGAGAGAGAGAGAGAGAGAGAGAGAGAGAGAGAGAGAGACCCTAGAGAGAGAGAGCGGCAGAGAGAGGCAAAAAGAGACAGAGTCAAAGAGAGGCAGAGAGACAGAAAAAGAGGGGCAGAGAGAAAGAGAGGGGCAAGGAGAGCGAGATAGAGAGGCAGAGAGAGGGGGCAGAGAGAGAGAAGGGTAGAGAGGCAGGAGCAGAGAGAGAGGGGCAGAGAGAGAGGGAGGGGGGCAGAGAGAGAGAGGGGGCAGAGAGAGAGAGGGGGACATAGACTAAAATGAGCATAGACATGAGGAGGCCCTGAAATTGTTTCCCCAGGGGAGCGCGAGCTCCGGGGCAGTCAAGACAGGGAGGTGCAGCAGAAACAGTTTGCGCTCCCTGGGCTGCACATTTGGGAAGACTGTTCATATTCTGTTTAGATCACTGACTCATTCACTTTATACAATTAAGTCTATTATAGTTTAGATTATACAGAGTTAATCATTGACTCATTCATTCTATGTTACGGAGTTAACTATAGATCAGATTACACAGTTAATTACTGACTTAAAAACCTTTACTATTGCACACAACATCAACATACAGTATGATTGAACTTGATTTCAGTCAGTTGGGTTTGCCAATTGGAGGGGCTATATTAACCAGCCCAATTCCCCTCTGTGTATACTCCTTGAGATAACACTACCATAGCATGAAATGCGTGGGAGGAGAACCCCATTTTTGTTTTGTGTCCCTGTTATGTTTTTTATGTAGTCTTAATAAATATTTTTAATCCGCCCCCAGCTGGTGAGTTGTGAGTGCTTTTGACTTCTCCGGTTGTCCGCCAATCCTTTTTGCTGTTCTTGAGCATCAGATGCAGGCATTGCAGTCCTGCTGCTCCCAGGTCTTTTCTTGCACTATTTCTGTGCAGGCTTCTCCATAGTGAGAGTCTTTGAGGTCCCCACTGTTCCCAGGCAAATACCTCTGGTGAACAAGAAGCCTGGGTCTCTGCAGGCTGGAGCTTGGTTAGTGCTGGGTGTGAATACCAGCAGGGTCACAGGCAATCCTCTATGACACTCCTCTCTTGCAGAGCAGGAAAAGGGACTCTGAAAAGCAGTTACTTCCTGTCTTTTAAACCCTGTTCAATCAGGAGTTCATTTCACCCACCTCAGGCAAGAAACCAGACACCAATGTGCAGCTTCCTCATCCTTGCAGAAAGAGTGAGTTAACTCCTCCACTCCCTTGTAGGGATCAATGTTTCCGAATCAGACCCTCAACAACTACATACAGAAATTGAACCTCTCGTAGCTGCGGAAAAAAAAGCACACATGGGAATAGTAGAACGTCACATAGTCCCATGTTATACTGTATCTCCATAGTAAATCGTAATTGTATCTGGGTATACAGTCGCTGTGTTGTTGCAGGTATAGATAATAGTGAAACGCTGGACCCACAGTAAATAGTGAGCATGGACAGGCAGGGTTAGAGAAGGCAGAACATGTATAAGAACTGGTGGGGGTATATATAATACAGAGAACAGGTAGTTTACCTCTGTATCCCTGGTCATCTAACCGGTGAGTTGATTTGTGCTTTACCCTGGGCTTTGCTGTTCAACCAATCATTTGTTGCATACCCCAACAACTACAATCCAGCTGGGACTGACGCAGTCATGGTCATAGAGCTCGCCCCAGTTCTGAAGTCAATAAGTCCTGCCACATCTGTATATGACTAGACATTATATACAGGTATAGAAATATATTTATAAGCTTTATTGTGTATACAGTATATTGCTTATATCGATGTAGAAGGCTACATTGTTCCCCCAGGAAACACAACATATTCCTTTAAAATACAATCACAGAGCTGCCACAGTGTTCAATGGCAGCATTCATGCAGAATATCAAAATATCCCACCAAAATAAAACAGTAAAGCCTGCAACATATATACATACAGTATACAAATATATGCACAGCCAACCATTAAAAACAATTGCCAGAATAAATTCAGATTATTTCTGCTACATTTGTTTGTTTCCATAACTATAATAAACTGTACAGCTTATTCAAAGTACTCACTAACAAAAACATCACTCAGAGGAAATTACACGGGTGAAAAATTCCCAGTGAACTAATCTTTCAGAAGGGTCTTCACTACTTTCTTCTGTCTCATTAACCTGATATATTTAGTACTCCATGTAGGTCTGCCATATCTCATAATACTTGTGATTCCTTATTTTTTGCATTTGACATTTCCTAATGTAATGTTAGCTGACATCAGGCTCCTCTGGCTGCATTATCTGGTTTTCATTTCAACAGCATCTACTATTTTTATTTCAAATGGAAGCATAGTTTGACGCTCTACTGCTTTCTTACATTTCATTGTTTCCACTATGCTGATAACAGCTGGATATATTCAATTATCTCAGCAATCCTGCGTGAATGTACTCTGATAAATGCTTGCATACTGTATGTCTTAATGTAGTCTGCGTATATATTTAGCCACAATGTATATTAAATCATGATAAAAGAGCTGGAAACCCTAGGCAGTAGCATTCAGGATGGATTGGCAGAAGTATAAAGGAACAGATATATTTTATTTATTTCATTGCTACATTTTACATTCTCAGCAAAAACAGAATACAAAATTACATATTTAGAATTACAGAAACTCCTCTAGACAAATATTTGTAAATATAATTCAGTACATAAATATGCAGTGTATTACAGTGGCTCCTCCAGCTGTAATCAAATTGTATATGAGACTATTTTAAAAGTAACGGTATTGTGTCTCTATTAATGCTGCAGTTAACATTTGTTAAAAAACAAAAATCCATATGCCATAACATTACAATTCACTATATAATAATGGTAAGTATCTTGATTAATCAATAGAGATTT
This sequence comes from Ascaphus truei, assembly GCA_036426205.1. Lineage (NCBI taxonomy): Eukaryota > Metazoa > Chordata > Amphibia > Anura > Ascaphidae > Ascaphus > Ascaphus truei. The sequence continues at coordinate 22,778 of WSYH01005572.1, forward strand.
GTAACATACTATAGTAGTATTAATGTATTAGAAATGTTTTTGTTGCACATTAAAAAATTGAATTAGAAATCTTTTTTGGTCGCATATATACAGATCAACCCCGTTATAAAGCGATCCATTACAATGCGAATCCGCTTATAACGCTTACATATGAATACTTTACAAAAAATTATTGGTATTTTAAATACTTTATTGTACAATTCATGCGCGATGTGATTCTTTGGACCCAAAGCATAGTGTTATAAGGGGGTTGAGCTATATGTATGTATGGTATGTATGTATCCATGCATGCATGCATGTGTGTGTATATATATATATATACATATATATATATATATATATATATATTTAGAACAGAAAGAGAAGAGAGCGCACGCCCCATAGTATAAAACTGTATATTTAATGATGGGAAGGAGGAGGGGGGGAAAGAATATCACTCACAAGGGTAAGGAAGTTAAAAGCATGTCGTGATTATATCACCACCATCCGGTATCTTTGCTTGTCTTTGATGTCCGTCAGTCTCTGGATGATTCACATATACACACACTTTTCTTGTACTAAAATTTGGTCTACCTCTCCATTCATCCCCTTGTTTTGTATTCAATGTATTTCATTCAATGTTTTATTCTATGTTTTTTAATTAATGGATTTTTATTCAATCAATTTGTAGTAATGAGTATATAGAGTTTTAGTCCATTCTAACCACACTGTTTAATACACTGTGTTGTCAATATTGAGTCTCTGATATAACCTTCAGTATAGACATTATACAGTTCAGTAGTAATATCATCATCACTTTTTGGAAACCACCATAGAGAGATACGTACATATATTTAATTATATACATACTTTCATATATAGTCAAATTTATTAATAATATATATTTAATTATACATTTATTTCATTTATCATTTATATTTTCTCTTTAAATTGCAGTGGTATTTATTCCATTGCATTTTTTATTTCATCAGTAAATGTCAATTCCCTCCGTAATACACACAATTTCTGTTAAGCCCACTGATATATATATTTTGGTGATTTAATCCCTTTATTGGCATATGTATGGTCACTATTGTGGTTTTTAACAGTTGATTAAGCCTTCTTTAATGTAACATCCCGTTTAGCTGTTTTAGGGGTTGCTATGATACCAATAGTGTATATATACTCTATGAGTTCAGCCCCTTCCCATCATCCTTTGAGAAAGTCGCCCGAGTGTGACGAAACGCGTCAGGGAGCGTCATTACGCAATACGTCACGTACGGACATTACGTCATCACGTTTGTGCATGAACAGGCCGGTTCGTGCGTCTAACAGCTTGAGGCCATACAGCTAAGAGATTCTCTGAGGACTCCAACACGATTCCGGTGTACTTCTTCCACGCTCTGAAACATCCTGATGATCACGGATCCTCCATCATCCAGAGACTGACGGACATCAGAGACAAGCAAAGATACCGGCATGTGGTGATATAATCACGACATGCTTTTAACTTCCTTACCCTTGTGAGTGATATTCTTTCCCCCCCCTCCTCCTTCCCATCATTAAATATACAGTTTTATACTATGGGGCGTGCGCTCTCTTCTCTTTCTCCTCTACAGATTCCGTAGGATGTGGTTCATCCTCTTGAGAGCAGCCGGAGACCCCCTGCACCTACGTCATTAATTTTATTGACAAACTATTTCACAAAGGACTGGTTTTTCACTTCATTTTATTTTATTTTCTTTTTTGCACATTAATGTACTGCATTTATTTTAAGTTATTTTATTGAATATATGTTTATTGTTTTACACACAGGCACTGACATCATATTGTTATTTGTTATTAACACCATATATAAGAATTTTATCACTATTTATACCCATTGAGGCGCTGCTTTTTCTTGTTTTGTTAGTTCATATATATATATATATAGTTCATATATATATATATTAGCACTATTCATATTACAAAAGGTTATTTTTGTTCTATTCACATGTACAATAAGTTCCCTTTTTTTCTTTCGTCTTATTTTGTCACATGTTTTCATTGAGTGTATTATACCAATGTTCTACATACTTTATACTTTTCAAAATTCAATTTGATTTTAGTTTTTAATTTTTATCAAATAATGAAAACGAAAATTAATAAATAGCCTAATAAAGCAGAAAAAATGCTTAAAATAAGTATAAATAATAAAAACCATAAGAAAATGCAAATAATACATCTGAAATCTTAAAATAATTAAAAAAGATATGACCAGGTTGTATTCCTTAGCATTCTGGGTCATGGTGTGTAATGTCTTAAATTTCCAAGTGTTAAGACGCATGTTTACTAGTGTTTTTATTGGGTGCAGAAAATTGCATTTTAGCGTTCTCTGCAATACCGTCGAGAAACTCAAGTGGGCGATTCTGAGTTGTTGTCTTAAAAAATCTAATTGCAAATCAACCTGTCTTTTATTCCCATACAATACTTTATGTGTGTGTGTAATTGTAATTTGAAGATTAAAAATATGAGTTCATATACAGTTCATGGGAAATACATTCTTTCTGAGGCTCCTTAGCTTTGAGCCATATAAAAATTCTTGATCTGTAGAAGATTTAAAATATGAACAAACACAACAAAATGATTTTTAACTAATTAAATGTTTAATTTGAACAGGATAATAAAGTTTATGTTGAATTGGAACCTTGTTGAAACGCATATGCGTGGCATCACATTTCTGCGCATGCGTGTCATTATGTAACCTTGTTAAGAATGAAATTACTGTACTGTAAGATACAGTGCATTTCCTTACTGTAAGTGTATGTAAACAGTAAATGCAATGGATTTGAAAGATTTTTTATAGTATATGTCAAAGATATATTTAGATATAGCATACTTAAATGACATCAGTACTATATTTATAGTACAACTGTAAGTTTATTTACAGTAGGCACAAAAGGCAACTTAATTTCAAGATTTATATACGGTATGTCAGATATTTATATATATTTAAAAGCCTTTACAACTTTATTTTACAGTATGTACAATATAGTGCTACTGTAAGTGTATCTAAACAGTAAATGCAGCTTATTTGCAAGATGTTTATACTGTATACAGTACTGTACAGTATGTCAACTAGATATTTATGCAGTATACAGTCAATTTAAATGCCTTTAGTAATTTATGTATAGTACTACTGTAAGTGTCTAAACAGTAAAAACATACAATTAACACACAAATAGGTATAAAAAACACACAGGTTTGTGCCACAATCTAATCACCCTTTCAAATCCCAATTGAGTCAATAACCCAGAAACCACGAAAATATAACCTCTGGTGTTGCTAAGGACTAGTATCATATAGAACACACAAAAGAACAAAGCAAGTCCTCTATAAAGCACTCAAATTAACAAAAATATTATGTTAATAAACAGATGGACGTTATTAGTAATCACAGAAAAAACAAAAACATTTTAAAAAATAAGTAAAAACAAGGGTTGATGCCACTAAACTCCTAATAGAATAATGCTGACAACCAAGTTAAAAAAAGAGGGATATGAAAGTAACTAAGGAAAAATCCAAAATATATAAATAACCTAATGATACAAGGCCTTGTTTCACTTGGTTGTCAGCATTATTCTATTAGGAGTTTATTTTATTAGAGTTAATCAAACTGAATGGGACTGCCAGGGACCCCCGCTGTGTTAATCCGATAGGCCATAAGTCTGTCTGCAGAAATGTCACAGAAATGTTACAGCATTACCTGGAGATTGACCCAGATTTTCCAAGGCAAATGTTTGAATACTCGTGGCTGCATCTGTATTTCTCCCGGACACTTTTGGGCAGGTCTCTCAGGGTTATGTCTGGGAGCTGTACAATCATGGGTGCTGGAGTGGGTGTGCTCCTGGCAGCAGGTGGGGATAGATTGTCAGGGAGGATGCTGTCCTCCTGTAGTGGCCTAGCGCTTACCAGGGTTGTCATCTCCTCCAACAGAAGGGTATACGGTTGTTCTGGAGACGGAGGGGGTGAGCACGGGTGGGCCCATGATGTGCTTTGTGTTGACACTGTGAAGGTCAAACTCAGGTATTGAGAGGGTGCACTGGGGGGGGGGGTTCCTCCATTGGAGAATAAGGCACCTCCAGGCCACCCACCTGCTCCTGCATCGGATATAGAGGGTCAGGGACTTGAAGCAAAGGATAGAGCCCTGCGAGGTTCCTCTCAATCTTATCTAGATGAACACCCATGCCATCCATGCACCTACCCATATTCACCATGGCCTCCAAAAGACGATCCATCTTGGCATCCAATCGGTCCCTGTATTGCTCTGTTTTTTGTCAGTAATTTTGATACCAGTGAAAACTTCCAGCATGCGGGCGACCGAGCTGGATCTGGTGCATGGAGTGCTGGTGTCACCCGGACGAGCATCGGCGTGGATGGGTGCTGGAGGAGGTGAGCTGGGGGCTTGGGACTTACATTGGCATTGCTGGGTGCTGGAGCAGGTGAGCTGGGGATTTCTGGATGAGCATCGGTGGACAAAGAGTCAGAGCGAGTGGATGTTTTGTTATCAGTGGTGGTGGGCGATGGCAGTGAAAAGTCTGGGACGTCCGATTCTGCTTCAGCGGGTGCAGGGGCACTTTGTTTCCCGTCCAAACAGGTTGATACTTGAGGATTCTGTATAAAGGAAAAACCAGGGCAGCATAAATACCTAGGAGAAAATATACAAAACTACCATAGTGCAGTATTGTTAAAACAAAACACAGTAGTGGAAATGCTCTCAAAAATGGTTAATATGACACACTAGATGATGTCAGCAATGTCCAACAACAAATGATCCAAATAGCAAAAAATAGGAGCAAAAATAGGAGGTAGTGTAGATATCAGAAGAGAAACACAGAACCCAGATAAAATACCAAAGCGATTTATCCAACACTGGTAAAAATGAAGGCTTACAGGATTCCAAATGGGTCACAGCATGGGTATAAGGGTATAGGTGGTAGCCGAGTCGCGTTCTCGGGATCCCGTCACACCGCCGCTGCATCCACTGGTCTCCGTCCTGCGCCTCTGCTCGGAGCCGATACGTCACTTCCGGTTCCTCCGCCGATCGAAGTTGACATCACAGGACCTCCCGGCAGTTCTCTCCCTTCAGATAACACACTGAGGGACACGCTCTACGCGTTTCGCCGTTCTTAGTGACGGCTTCGTTAGGAGTAGCATTAACCCATAAGAGGATACTATATATACACTCTAAACTACCAATGACCTTTCCTCCTATAGGTCAATGGGTGATAACATCTATACCAATGGAAAAATGGCTAAATAACCCCTCCCTGTCATAGAATTACCACCAAATACAAACTTTATACATTTCATTTAAAATAAACTTTATGCATTTCATTTAAAATAAAAATAGAACATAGTACTGGATCTTCCTTTACAAACATCAGGAAAAGATCGATACTAAATAAGGAGGAAGACTATATATGGTCCATTGCAGAGCTGGGTGTGAATTTGTCCCTATGGCGAAGATTTATAGATGACATATTCTTCATCTGGAAAGGTGATGAAGAGAGTCTGTTGAGATTCACCCATTATCTTAATGATAATCCACTCAATTTAAAATTCACCTGTGAGTACAGTCAAGAAAGGGTCAATTTTTTGGACCTCACTATTTTCATTAAGAATGGGTCAATAAACACACAGACTTTCTTCAAAGACGTTGATATTAATAATTATATATCCCCTGCCAGTTACCATCACCCGAAATGGCTAAAAAATGTTCCATATGGACAAATAAGGAGGATTAGGAGAAATTGTTCAGATATTAACAGTTTCCATAAACAAACTGCCTTCTTGCAGGATAGGTTTAAAGAAAAAAGTATAATGATGAGCTCATCAAAGATGCTATAAAAAAAAGCAGGGGGCCTGGATAGAAAAGATCTACTTAATGATAAAAGGAAAATTGGATCGAATAAAAATTTTGATTTTTCTTTTTTGACAAATTACAACAGACAGTCAGAAAAAATCATCAAAATTATACGCAAACATTGGCATATTGTTAAAAATGACCCAATATTAGGAGAGATAGTCCCCGAAAAACCTACAGTAATTTTCCAGAAAGCTAAGGAGCTTAAGAATAAACTAGCACCTAGTGCATTACCTAAAATTATAAAGGAAGGAAATCGTTGGTTATCCCAAGCAAAAAGATTTTTTGGTTGTACTACCTGTACGGCATGTAAGCATAGGACCGATGATAAATTTGGGTTTGTGTCAAACATTTCTGGACAAAGATTTCAAATTAAACAACTATTAACTTGTAAGACAGATCATGTCGTATACCTCATACAGTGCCCATGTGGGCTACAATATGTAGGCCAGACAACCAGGCCTGTTAGAACCCGTATCCTCGAACATATTGGAAATGTGAGAAGAGGTATTACCACTCATTTTTTATCTAACCACTTTATTCAAAAACACAAGGGGGATACATCAGGCCTTAAGTTTACGGTATTAGAAAAGGCGTTACCACACTGGAGAGGTGGAGATAGAAGTATTGCATTGAAAAAGAGAGAAAGTTTTGGGATTTTCTCGCTTAAATCTCTTGTACCATTAGGTTTAAATGTAGATTTTGAACTTAGTGCTTTTCTTTAAACTTTTAGAACTGTATCCACTAAGTTCCCTATAATATGGGATATATATAGGACCTTATGTAAGGCACAAGTATGCTGTACAACGTCAAAACAAAAAAACTGATAAGATACAGTACTTCAATAGTTTATGCATATTGTTCATTGTTATCAAGTCATCTACTAATTCTGTATTTTCTCTTACATTTTCGAGATTCATCAATCGTCATCTTTCGTATACTCTATTCATGAGATCAGGGATATATTTAGCGATTTATGGGTTTATGTTGAATATAGATTTGTATTATATAATTTATTTAATACTTCTATAATTTTAACAATTTTATTTAGTATCGATCTTTTCCTTATGTTTGTAAAAGAAGATCCAGTTCTATGTTCTATTTTTATTTTAAATGAAATGTATACAGTTTATTTGAAATGAAATGTATAAAGTTTGTATTTGTGGTAATTCTAGGACAGGGAGGGGTTATTTAGCCATTTTTCCATTGGTATAGATGTTATCAACCATTTACCTAAAGGAGGAAAGGTCATTGGTAATTTAGAGGGTATATATAGTATCCTCTTATGGGTTAATGCTACTCCTGATGAAACCATCACTAAGATCGGCGAAACGCGTAGAGCGTGACCCTCAGTGTGTTATCTGGAGGGAGAGAACCTGCCGGGAGGTCCTGTGACGTCAACTTCGATCGGAAGAGGAACCGGAAGTGACGTATCGGCTCCGAGCAGAGGCGCAGGACGGAGACCAGTGGATGCAGCGGCGGTGTGACGGGATCCCGAGAACGCGACTCGGCTACCACCTATACCCTTATATCCATGCTGTGACCCATTTGGAATCCTGTAAGCCTTCATTTTTACCAGTGTTGGATAAATCGCTTTGGTATTTTATCTGGGCTCTGTGTTTCTCTTCTGATATCTACACTACCTCCTATTTTTGCTCCTATTTTTTGCTATTTGGATCATTTGTTGTTGGACATTGCTGACATCATCTAGTGTGTCATATTAGCCATTTTTTAGAGCATTTCCACTACTGTGTTTTGTTTTAACAATACCGCACTATGGTAGTTTTGTATATTTTCTCCTAGGTATTTTCGCTCCCTTGGTTTTTCCTATATAAAGTATGCATCTGTTTGGACCTTGAAACAGTCCTCCAAGGGTTTGAGTGTTTTTATCATCACCTTTTTGCACTGCACATTATTTTGATTTATTTGTCACTATGGGCCTCATGCAGTAAGCCCCGATAAGGCTTTTTCGGCATTTTATAGCCGTTTTTTGCCCTCCTGATTCAGTAAGCCACGATAAGTGGGAATTATCGGCAACTTTTCTTCCGAAAAAAATTTTTTCGCCACCCGGCTGCCGATAAGCCACTTATCGGGACTTTTTTTTCATGCCTGAATTCAGTAAGCCCCGATCAGCTTTTCGGTGCTGATCGGCAGGCCAGATTGGAGATTTTATGGCCAATCCGTCCCGCCAACTAAAGTTGGCAACTTGCTGGAGGAGAAGCATCGGCAAGGGCGACACTTAGGAAAAATCAGCCCTTTTTCCTGCCTGTGATTGATGCCGGGGATCTCCGGAGCTGATACCCGCACCGGAGCCCCCCGGCATGCATCCGAGGCAGGAAAAAGGCATTTAAAAGCCACTTCATTACATTAGCGGCTAACCGCTAAGGCAATGAAGGGGTTAACCCACCGTGCCAGCGTAATTGTGGGTAGCGGGGATGGATGAGGGGGGTATTTGGCCCTGGGTGTGAGTTTAGGAATTGCGGGGGGGATGCGGGGGCACTTAACCCCTTCACGACCGTAGCGGTTAATACCGCTACGGTCTTGAAGGGGTTAAGGCCTCCCGCTACCCACCCGCAAGCCCTAAACAACAACCGTTGGGGCTAATGCCCCCTTCACCCACCCCCACTACCCACAATAATAAAAAAACACACCCCAGCCCCACAATAACGAAATAAATAAATAATTAAATAATTATATATATATATATATATATATATATATATATATATATATATATAGACCCTAGAGAGAGAGAGCGGCAGAGAGAGGCAAAAAGAGACAGAGAGAAAGTTAAAGAGAGGCAGAGAGACAGAAAAAGAGGGGCAGAGAGAAAGGGAGGGGCAAGGAGAGAGAGATAGAGAGGCAGAGAGAGGGAGAGGGGGCAGAGAGAGAGCAGAGAGAGAGGGGTAGAGAGGCAGGAGCAGAGAGAGAGAGGGGTAGAGAGGCAGGAGCAGAGAGAGAGAGGGGTGCAGAGAGAGAGGGAGGGGCAGAGAGAGAGGGGGGGGCAGAGAGAGAGGGAGGGGGGCAGAGAGAGAGGGAGGGGGACATAGAGAGAGGGAGGGGGCAGAGAGAGAGAGGGGGACATAGACATGAGGAGGCACTGAAATTGTTTCCCTGGGGGGGCGCAAGCACCGGGGCAGTCAAGACAGGGGGGTGCAGCAGAAACAGTTTGCGCTCCCCTGGGCTGCGCATTTGGGAAGCAAAAATAATCATGCTATGTTTGGAAGGCTACACCAGTACTTGTCATCCTGAGCTAACACTCGCGGCACCATCTCTCTTTTCGGGTAAGTTCGTTTACGCCCAGATGTTTTCCTCCCCCTCCAGGCAACCCAGTTTCACTCTCGTACTTGGTCACCCCTGCGAGCTTGCATTGCTGTCCAGTCACAGTCCTTTTGGGCATCTTAAATTCCTATCCATTAATCCTAGTTACATCCTTTAGTAAGCCCAGAAGAAGGGCAGTGCAGCAGCCATGACTTCTCACAGTTCACAGGTATCTTCCACAGGGTTTTTTCCTGCGCTGCGTGCTGCTGTGTAGTCCATGTGAGTTTGAAGTGGTAACAATCTTTTTGGCCTCTTACCCTCTGCCTTACACCCTCTACATCAGGGTAATAAAGCCAAAGTTCTCAACTCAATAACTAGTAACCACTGTTACTGATCAGTTACCTACATACAAACATGGCAATTGGAAGGCTTTGTCTGTATTTGTCATGGGGGAGTAGCAAATCCAGTCCTGGTTTTCAGTCTGCCTCAATGCAGCCGACTGATTTAATTAATATTGGCTAAACTTTGCCTTCCAATATCAGACACTTGCCAGTCTCTTTTGCTAGCTGCAAAAATCAACAATTCACCCCTTCCTGGGACAGACAGGGAGAGAGAAGCCTGCAGCTGGGGAGAGCCGGCATGGCGGCAACCGTTCTGATCATCCGTCGGCCCCTCCACAGCCCCCCTACATTTGGAGAGAGGTAATACCGGACACATACATGCCTGGTATTACCTTTCATTTTATACCGGACGCAGGGACAAAATACCAGGCTGTCCGGTTCAAAACTGGACACCTGGCAACCCTTCTTACTAAGGAATTATAAGGCTGAGGTTATACTACCAAACAAAGGGGGGTAGAAAGTTTGATTTATGAGTAAAAGCTAGCTAAACTAGATTTGTGTACATTAGAAAAGAGGCGTCTAAGAGCAGATATGATAAGTATTTACAAATATAGTCAATACATGTAACTTTTAAGGGTACTTTTCATCCCAAGGACAGTAGAAATGACACACGGTCATCCTTTGAGATTGAAGGAAATTATATTTCACCAGCAGCAAAGGAAAGGGTAAGTTAGGGCAGTTTAAAATGTGGAATTTGTTACTGATGGAGTCTGTGATGGCAGACACAATTGATAACTAAGAAAAGAGCAGACATCTTTTTAGAAAGGAAAGGTATACAGGGATATACCAAATAAGTTAAACATAGGAAGGATGTTGATCTCGGGAAATAATGTATTTTTTCACAATATGAGACATAACTAGCCAATGTTTCATTGGGTTTTTTGTTTGTCTTCCTCTGGATCAATATAAATACAAATATAGGATGCGTATCTCAGGTAACTAAATGTAATATTGGTTGAACTCGGAGGACACATGTCTTTTTGAAATTAAACTTCTTTGCTGGCACCTACAGAGTTTTGATAGGAAAAATCCCTTGTGTTGTAACGAAATTCCATGACGGAAGTGACGTCACTGCTGGCAGAAGAGGCCATCAGCGACGTGGAGGGAGAGGAAGGAAAGACACTGACTGACACACACACACTGACACACACACACACACACACACACATAGACAGACACACACACACACACACACAAATACAGGAAAAGGGAGACCAAAAAGCGCACCAGCACAAACGGAGCAAGAAGGACCCCAAAAAAAATGATTAAAAGGGCACTTTAATGTGACAAAAGACCCATCTTAAAGTGCCCTTTAAATCATTTTTTGTTTTGGGTCATTCCTGCTCCGTTTGTGCTGGTGCGCTTTTTGGTCTCCCTTTTCCTGAACAACAAAAACAACAAAGATGCCCAAAGCTACTTCCAATGAGACAAAAAGGGAGTGTTTGGACAGCATTTTAATACATTTTTTATTCCTTTGTTCAAAATAGGTTACCAGGCAGAGTATACTAATCACGCCTTCATTCTTAAACCAATCATTTTACAGATCATTAAAACCTGGTTAAAACAAGATTAAAACAGTTCTCTATAGCAGGGTTTCCCAAATGGTGGGTCGCGACCCGGTACCGGGCCACGGCACCAAAATTGCCGGGTCGCAGCGAGGCTGGCCGCCCGGTGTCTCCTCCTAGCCCCCCCCAGCCCCCCCCCCCCCCGCTGAGTTCAAAAAAATGCACGATCCCCCCGCTGTCCGCGCGCATCGCAGGGCAAGCAGTGCCCTCTCCCTTCCCCCCCCCACCTCCCCCGTGGACGGAGGATGAAGTACCACTCCTCCCTCTGCGGCTGCTCCTCTCCTCGACCCGACCCTCTTCCAACTCACCTCCCGTGGCACCCCTCCCGAGCCACCCCTCCCGGGCACCCCCTCCCGAAGCCACCTCCCGGGGCACCTCCCTCCCGGCCCGACCCACTCCCTTTCCACCACCACCCCTCCCCCCCCCCTAGGCTCACTCTCCCTGTTGCAACCCCCTCCCTAGCTCACCTCCCGTGCCACCCCCTCCGACCCACCTCCCTTGCCCCCTGAATCCCACCCTCCCGTCCCGTCCACAGGGGAATCTGGTGATCAGGGTGATCTTCCTGCGGCAAGGTCATTCACCCCACCCCCACCCAGTCACTGTCACCCACCCCCCCCCAGTCCCACGGTCCCACCCCATTCCTTTCACTGTCACCCACCCAGTCACTGTCAACCCACCCAGGTCTTGTCAACCCCCCCCCAGTCCACTGTCAACCCACCCACCCAGTCACTGTTCACCCACCCACACACCCATCACTGTCACCCACCCACACAACCCAGTCCACTTTCCCCGTCACTGTCACCCACCCCCCCAGTCACTGTCACCGCACCCCGTCCCTGTCCCCACCCACCCAGTCCACTGTTCACCCACCCACCCAGTCACCACCTCTGGTCCAGTCACTGTCACTCCCCCACCCATTCCTGTCACCCCGTCACTTCCCCCCCACCCACGTGCGGGCCAGCACTTTCACCCCACCAGTCCCTGTCCCCCCCCAGCACTGTCACCCCCACCAGTCCACTGTCACCCACCCGTCACTGTCACCCCCAGTCACTGTCACAACCCACCCACCCCGCACGGTCACCCACCCATTCACTGTCACCTGCACCCGTCCTGTCACCCACACCCGTGCACCGGGGTGGGCGCACCCTGGTCTCAGCTGTCACCCACCCAGTCACTGTCACCCCGCCCGTCACTGTCACCCCCACCCGTCACGTCCACCCCCAACCCCCCACCCACCTGTCACCCCCACCCGTCACTGTCACCCACCCAGCCCACCCACCCAGTCCTGTCCCCACCGTCCTGTCACCCACCCCCCCACCCATCACCTGTCACCACCCAGTCACTGTCACCCACCCACCCAGGCACTGTCACCCCCCATCACTGTCACCCACCCAGTCATGTCACCCCCATCACCCACCCACCCAGTCACTGCACCCACCCACCCATCCTGTCAACCTCACCCACCCACCCAGTCACTGTCACCCACCCACCCAGTCACTGTCACCCCCCAGTCCTGTCACCCACCTGTGGGCCCAGTCACTGGTCACCACCCACCCAGTCCCTGTCACCCCACCCAGTCACTGTACCCCCCCAGTCACTGTCACCACCTCCCGTCACTGTCAACCCCACCCAGTCATGTCCCCACCCAGTCACGTCACCACCCAGTCACGACACCCCCCACCCCCCATTCACTGTCCACCCACCCACCCAGTCAACTGACCCACCCCCCCCCCAGTCATGTCACCCACCACCCACCCACCCATCCTGTCACCCCCCCCCCAGTCACTGTCAATGTCACGTCACCCACCCAGTCACTGTCATGTCAAACCACCCGTCCTGTCACCCCCCAGTCCTGTCACCCACCCATCACTGTCACCCACCCTCACTGACCCACCCAGTCACTGTCACCCACCCAGGCCTGTCACCCACCACCCACCCACCCAGTCACTGTCACCCAAACCCAGCCCAGTCACTGGTCACCCACCCATCACTGTCAGTCACCCACCCCACCTCACCCACCAGTCCCTGTCACCCCCCATTCACGTCCCCGCACCCAGTCACTGTCACACCCCCCAGTCACTGTCACCCACCCACCCACTGTCACCCCCCACCATCACGTCACCCACCCCCCACCCATCCTGGCACGCACCCATCACTGTCCACCCCTCAACACCCGCACCACCACCCACCCATCACTGTCAACCCACCAGTCCTGTCACCCCCCGAGTCACTGTCACCCAACACCATCAGTCAACACCCATCATGGCCCCCAGTCCACCCCCCCAGTCACTGTCACCCCAGTCACGCAACACCCACAGTCACTGTCACACCCCCACCCATTCATATGTCAACCACCCCCCACGTCCAACCCCACCCAGTCACTGTCACCCACCCATTCACTGTCACCCACCCAGCACTGTCACCCACCGTCACCGTCACCCACCCGTCCTGCTGTCACCCACCCATCACTGTCACCCACCCCACCCAGTCCACTGTCACCCACCCAGTCACTGTCACCCACCAAGTCACTGTCACCACCCACCCAGTCACTGTCAACCACCAGTCACTGTCACCAACCAGTCCTGTCACCCACCCACCCTCAATCACCACACCCACCCTCACTGTCACCCACCCAACCCAGTCCAATGTCACCTGTCCCCACCCAGTTCACTGTCACGTCCACCCACCCAGTCACTGTCACCACCCAACCCCGTCACTCTGTCACCCACCCCCCCAGTCACTGTCCCCACCCACCCCCCCCAGTCAATGTCAAAAAGCACTGTCAACAAGTCACGTCAACGTCACTGTCACCCCACCCACCCACTGTTCCCACCCACCCATCACTACACCCACCCATCTCCCACACACCACCCAGTCACCTGCTCCCACCCAAGTTGTCCCAGTTCCCCCCTCCAGTCCCCAGTCCCCCCACCCCTCCCCCCTCCCCTTCCCCCTCCCACCTCAGTCCCCCCTCCCCCTCCCACCCCCATCCCCCCTCCCCCCCCCTCACCCATTCCACCCATCCCCCCCAGTCCCCCCCACCCAGTCCCCATCCACCCAGTCCCAGTCCCCCCTACCCCCGCTCCCAGTTCCCCCCCCTCCCCCACACCTAGTCCCCTCTCCCACCAACCAGTCCCAGTCCCCCTCCCACCCACCCCGTCCCCCCTCCCACCCACCAGTCCCAGTCCCAGTCCCCCCTCCCACCGTCCCAGTTTCCCCCCCACCAGTCCCAGTCCCCCCCCTCCCACCCCCCAGTCCCAGTCCCCCCCTCCCCCCTCCCACCCGTCCCTGCCCCCCCCCCCTCCAGTCACTCACATCCGTCATGCTGATAATTCACTGTTTGTGTCTGTGTGCGTATAGGGGGAAAAGCGGTGTGTGTGGTGTGTATCAGGGGCTGTGTGTGTGTGTATCTGTATCAGTGTCTGTGGTGTGTGTATCAGTGTGTGTGTATCAGTGCTGAGTGTGTGTGTGTGTGTGTGTATATATTCAGTGTGTGTGTTTGGTTGTCTGTGTTCAGTGTCATGTGTGTATCAGTGTCTGTGTGTATCAGTGTCTGTGTGTATCAGTGTTTTGTATAGTGTGTGTGTGTGTATCAGTTTCTGGTGTGTGTATCAGTGTCTGTGTTTGTGATCAGTGTCTGTGTGTGATCAGTGTCTGTGTGTGTTCAGTGTTGTTGTATCAGCTGTGTGTGTATCGTGTCTGTGTGTGTATCAAGTGTCTGTTGTTTGTATCAGTGTCTGTGTGTGTATCATGGTCTGTGTTGTGGATCAGTGTCTGTGTGTGTGTATCGTGTCTGTGTGTTGTATCATGTCTGTGTGTTAGTGGTATGTAGGGGTTGTGTGTGTGTGTAGTAGTGTCTCTGTGTGTGTGTGTCAGTGGATGTGTGTGTGTAGAGGTGTGTGTGTAGCATGTCCTCAGTGTGGCTGCGTGCGTGTGTGTGTGTGTCAGTGGCTGCGTGTGTGTGTTTATCAGCGCTGCGTGTGCTCACTGGGCGCGGTGTGTCAGTGCTGCTGTGTGTAATGGACTGTGGTGTGTGTATCAGTGGCGTGTGTGGTCTGTGCAGCCCTATAGGCCTAGTATAGGCGAGAACATTTTTAGGTGGTCACGAAGGAGAAGTTCAAAATACCGGGTCACGGAAAAAAAAAAGTTTGGGAAACCTGCTCTATAGGAACCAGACACTTCTTGTTACTAGGAATGTGGGTTGTTACTTCAGACACAGTCGTGAAATCACTGTGGCAAACAACATCAAACCACACACTCCCTTTTCAGTATATCAACAGTATATTCATTTCAGCAACATTACTTCATCAACATGTTGCCTGCCTTTCATGTAAAACAATACTATATGGAGTTCAAGAGAGCCATGGACTCAATAAGTACTTTTGTCTATTTTTTCCAACTTGTGAAGGTTGGCCTACAGATTACATAGTAAGAAAGTGTGCATGACTGCAAAAAAATTTATATTGAAGTTTCCGGGAATATATCGCAATTGTTGTATAATCGAAAGATCAGTATGTCATTGAGTCACTACCTTAATAATAGCCATGGTGACAAGGAATCTTAAATGGAACTATAAGAAACAATATGTCTCTTTTTTTCTTTACTAATGCTTAATAGCCTTCAAATCCATGTGCAAATGTAAATTATAGATAGCATTTCTAACTCCAAAATGCATGTATATTAAACCATAATTATGGTTAGAAGCATAAGGGGCACCTCTGCTTTGCATAACAGTAGAGATGTTTGGGCCTGGAATTGAAACATTAGACCAGGCCTGCACAAACACGCACCCGCCTGCACCACTGTGCGGCCCGACGAAGCTTTCCGCTCTCCCCCTCCCTCCCAGTCCTCTCTACCCCTCATCTCCCTCCCAAGTCCACTCTCCCCCTCCCGCTCCCCACAAGTCCGCTCCCCACGGGCCGCTCCCCAGAGTCCGCTCTCCCCTACCTCAGGAGCCACGCTCTCCCCTCCCCCCACGACCGGCAGCAGTACGCGCTTATGGCACTTCCTGCCTGCTGTTTGTCTAAGCGCGTTGTGTGAAGTCCTTGACTGCTCTGCCGCCTCCTCCGCAACAAATCAAGGTTAGTGGTGGGGGTTTGGAGGTGGCAGGGGGGTGATTGGAGGTGCAGTGTGGGTCATTGGAGGTGCAGGTAGGGTCATTGGAGGTGCAGGGGGGTCTTGGAGTGCATGGGGGTCATTAAGTGCAGGGAATTGTCATTGGTGGTGGCAGGGGGGGGTGATGGAGGTGCAAGTGGGGTGAGTGGGTGCAGGGAGGTCTTGGAGGTGCAGGGAGGGTGCAGGGGGTGTGATTGAGGTGCAGGGGGGGTCATTGAGTGCAGGGATGGTCGGGGGATCATTGGAGGGCATGGGTGGGCATTGGAGGTGCAGGTGAGAGAGAGATGTGTGCGCAGGGGAAAGTGATGTGAGGTGCAGGGGGGGAGTGATTTGCGGTGCAAGGGGTGATTTTGAGGTGGCATGTGTTGCTTTGAGGTGTCAAGGGGAGAGTGATGTGAGGTGCAGGGGGGAGAGTGATGTGAGCTGCAGGGGGGGGGAGAGTGATGTGAGGTTCAGGGGGGGAGCGTGATGTGAGGTGCAGGGGAGAGAGTGCAAGACCTGCTCTTTCATCTTTGCTGTGCGCTGCACACCCTGGCCTTTGGAACGTTTTACCATACAGCTGCACGCTTTGGAAGGGAGACCCTGGGAAGGACAATACGTGAGTACATTACCTGGGGCTAACCCAATGAGGAAGGGGGGGTGTCTTTGGACAACCAACCCCAACCTTCAGGGTATCCTATGCCCACCTAAGGTTTAGTACTGTTTATATTATTATATACCCAGTTTATACTCCCTTCCATTATACACAGTCCTATCACTTTTAGAGCACCATTCACAAACAAACTAGGGAGAGTGATGTGAGCTGCAGGGGGGGAGAGTGATGTGAGCTGCAAGGGAGAGAATGCTGTGAGGTGCAGGGGGGAGAATGATGTGAGGTGCAGGGGGAGAGGGATGTGAGGTGCAGGGGGGGGGATGTGATGTGAGGTGCAGGGGGGAGAGTGATGTGAGGTGCAGGGGGGGAGAATGATGCGAGGTGCAGGGGGAGAGGGATGTGTGTGGTGTGCAGGAGGGTATTGTGTGTTTGATGTGGATGGGGAGTATTATGTGTGTGGTGAGGGGGAGAGATGGGGGTATGAGAGATAGATGGGTAGTATCGCAAAGGTTGATAGTGAGGGGTTCTGGGGAGATATGAGAATGATGATGAAGGGTGCTAGTGGAGATATGATGATGATGATGATGAGAGGTGGTGGTGGTGGTGGTGGTGGTGGTGGTGGTGGTGGTGGTGGTGGTGATTTTACCCCTGAGGACCAAATTTTTTTTCCTTGGAGCAGTTCGGCCCTTCTCACTTTATGTGTTGTGCAGGCCTGCATTAGACCTTTTATGTGGACAATAACATTTTTTTATTAATAAAGGGCCACAAGGTTAAATATATGCTTTTAGTTAAACAACTAAATGAATACAGGTTATACAGTAGTAACAAGGCAAAGAGATAATTTAAAACCATTGTACGGTTGCTCAAATGAATTTTTCTCTTCAGGATCGTGAATGTAATCTCTGCAGCTTTTATTATTTTCAGTATATGAAATCCTAATGCTCATCAGCAGTTCAGTGATAGATTTGCATATGAATTACAGCACAGATGCAAGCAGGTGAAATTCCAATGGCAAAGTTGCTGAAATGTCTGATTAATTTAATGCAGTTCTTATGGAACCCATATTTTACATTTTTCTTGTCAGTAGAGATGGTTGCATATTTACTGTATTTTTCATTGATTTTTTTTGCATCTGATATAATGGGATGGCATTTTTTAAATACTGGTTAAACCCATTTTTCTTGCAACACTTACAATATTACAACTGTTTGTTCTATCCAATTTTAATATTTAATACATGTTAGTTTCAGTTCATGCTCCTTGTTTTTTCTTCTTCATTTGTCTTTAGTTCCAGTAGGCTCCATTGCATTGTCAGTCACTTACATTAACGCAATATGATTGTAGCTAACAGTTTTTTGTCTGTGCATCAACATATCACTGATATCACTTTATTTTTTCTACATGTTAAAGCTGTCACAAGAGACAAAGACAGAAGTTGTGCATTTTCTTTTCACTAACTGCTTTGTGCTGAGCAATTAATCTATTAAATAGAGATATCAAGTAATTGGTTATCTTACATAGGTTAGGGCTATAAATATCTAGTGATGTAGACAGTCTATACGATTCCAGACGAAGCCTAGCGAAACGCATAGAATCGAACCAGCTGTACCTGGGAGGACCGAAGATTGTGACAAGAGCAAGTGCTGGCAGTCGAGTAGACAGGAAGAGCCATAGAGGCCACTTCCGCCCCGAAGTGAGACGTCAGAGGAAGTGACGTATGCGGATGTGAAGGAGGTGGAAACCGGTCCAGCCAGACCTTAGCGACACACCACTGTTTTTCCTCTCCCATGAAATTTATGCTTTTACCAAATGTGATTGATACATTTATATTTTTATTGTGCAATATAATCTTTTCTTTAGAATATCACACCATTGCGAGCTTTATCTTTTTCAATCCTTGGATGACTACCTACTGAGGGGGATATGCCAATACTTACTTCAGAGGGTCTGTACAAGGATCCACGTGGGAAGATCCACTAAAGGGCTCTTGTCAGAGAGAAGGATCTCTGATACGCTATAACTATACATTCAAACTTGTGAGTGAAACCAACACAGTTTTTTTAGATAGGGTTATTCATTTATTGGCTACACCATTATTTGTATTTTTATCTTTTCCCATATACTTCGTCACGAGATACACCAGCGCTCCCCTTACCTGGAAGACAATATACTACTATTTTGGACCAAAGAACAGTCCAATTCAAGCGTGTAGAGCTACTTTTTTGTATTTTATAGTATTTCACTAATTTAATCACTATTTAGGTGAAGGTTTATTATATACACACTTCATTATTTGTAGACATAGCACTGCACTGTTTGGGTGATATACACCAGCTCGGATTGAATTCACCGTGCACATATATTTTCACTGTACTATATAGAAACGCCAGGTCTGATTTTTCTTTTCACATTTGTTACGGGTATTCCCCCACCCAATCACAAATAGGGTCTCCTAGGGGTAATGCTATTCTTGTTACAAGGCATAATAGTGTGGCGCACCTGCTGGCTTACAGGACTCCTGAGTCTCCCGCTTGATGGTATTATGGGGAAGGTCAGGACAGGCTTCTGGGGACATACCCAGTACGTACTCACGGTGACAGTGCCTCCATCTATTGCAGGCCCCAGGATATGGGGTGGAATCCCTGGAATAGAACGTCCCACTCAGGGATGAGAGATTCCAGTCTCACAACCGCTTCTTTATAATCAGGAACACTTTATTTCCTCTGCAGCACACTGTACAGCATACACAGTCACAGCAGTACTTTTCAGGAGTTCTCCATCAGAATGACCCTGGCCTTTCACTCCCAGTCAGGGCCCTGGAAGCAGGCCTAGCTCTACCACTACCCCCTATCAGAGTAGTGGGAACAGTCTACCAGCCTCTCCCAGAGGGAGGGTTTCAAGCCTGCCAGGTCCCTGACAGCTCGGTTAGGTAAGACTCAGCTCCTCTCAGGGTAGGAGCAACTGACTCAATACAGGAAATGCAGATGATTAAGACAGATACAACAAGAGCCCGCCCCTGTCCCTTATTGGACACAGGCCTGGCTGCACTGCTTTCTCTGCCTTACTGATCTGCAGTGAGTGGGGAGAACCCATCTTAACTCTTGGCAAACCTGCCCTTACCAGGGATTATTGCACAGAAGGAGGACAGAATAATTGCCCAAAACTACCAGGGCTATATATGATAAACTATATAAATGACTCATGGCTGAATGAACCTCAGTGATGATCTCAAACATATCAGAGCAATGCATAGGTCAATGAAACGTAGAACAGATTAATTTTTAGTGTTCCCTGTTATTGTGTCACAATCTCTTTGTTGAGAGCTATTAAATAGAATCATAAACTTGAATGAAACGTTTGTAATATGCTGTAGGTGTGCTCTCCATGCTTAGTTAAAATAGAAGACCCCATGTAACTTAAGCAGCAAGGAGAAAAAAAAAACAAAGCACTACAGTACTGATGGAATAGAGCAAAAACAATAATATAACAAAAAAAATAATGATAGAGAAGTGCGTAATCCATAAAAACTTATATTTTATTGGTCATGTAGACAAAAAAGTGAAGGTATCGCCCCACCAATGCGTTTCATGCCCCAGCACTTTATCCCGGTAAATTAAGTGCTGTTCTTTATTAGCCCTCCTCAGTCCAGTGCATAATGCACTACAGACACCTAGAATGTCTCATGTCATGCACATACACAAAGTGTACTGGATTTTGTAGCTATTTTACCCAATTGCCAAAGGAAATGTGTGTGTGTGTGTGTACTGTATATCTATATATCTATATAAATATATCTATATATATATATATATATATATATATTGTGACATAGTCCAAAGATGTTAGGCAGCTGGATGGAAAATCCAGAC
>WSYH01005573.1:4934-31160 GCA_036426205.1 Ascaphus truei
GGATGGGAGGGGGGGATAGGAGAGAGGAGCGGGGGGGGGAGGGGGGCGGGGGGGGGGGCGGGGGGGCGGGGGGGGGGCGGGGGTAGGAGTAGATTGGTGGCATGTCAGGTTCAGGGGGAAAAAGATGGATCCAACCTGATTATTGCTGAACCCCCTTGGGTTAGAGATATAGTCTGCATAGTCCTCTTCAGGAGCCAGGGTTTTCTCTCAGGGGGGGGCTGTACCACAATCGCCGGGGTCGGAGGCCCCAGATTGGGGTTGTTACCCTCCGACTCCGGTTCCGCCGGGCTCTGAGTGGGAGGGATCGGCAACAGCAACAGCTCAGTCGGCTTGAGGGGGCCCAATCATTGCCTTCCATGGAGCAGCTGGAGGAGGGCTTCTGTCGGGGCTGTCGCTTGTCTGCGGAAGTCATGCCCTCCCGAAGACCCGGCGCCGCTTCTTCTGAGGGAGACAGGGCACCAGGGTCTCCGGATTGGACCGCACTTGTGTAGGACACCCTGTAGGACCGCGGCGGGTCCCCGGCTCTGGTAAATGATGGAAGGAGGGATGGGAGGGTTGGGAGGGGCAGGTAAGAGGGAAGGGATCAGGGAGGGGGGGGGGGGGGGGGGAATGAGGGTTAGTGGAGGGGGGTCTTGGCTGAGTTCTAGACGGCAGTGCGCTGGGGGATCTGTCGCTGATTGTCTCGGCGTTTCTCTGCAGGGGATGCGATGCTGTGGCGCCAGATACTGAAATTGGAGGTAGCAGGAACATCAAGTAGATGGGTGGTCTTGGCCTCTCTTCGAGGGAGGGTCCTCTGGCATCCTTCCTTCCTCCCCCAGGTCCTCACCAGTTCTCTGCGGGTCTGTCGCGGCAGTAAGGGCTGTAGGCAGGTTTTGGTGGGATGTCGGCGCTTCCGGCCCATAGTGGGAGACGAGGTTAGTTGGCTCTAGTGTTGCTTCTGGCTCGCCAGCCGTTCCGAAGCACGGGGGGTCTCAGAGGAGGTAGGTTTGTTTGCCGCTCTGGGGGGAGGCTGTTTTGGTTTGTGGAGGGGGTATTCCGAGAGCCTTAAGGAAGTCCTGGATATCCTCTGGGTCCACAATGGTTAGAAAACGTACATTTCTGAGGACCACCAGTTTGAAGGGGAATCCCCATCTATAGCGGATGCCTTGAGCTCTCAGTATAGTAGTTAAAGGTTTTATCTCTTTGCATTTGTTGATTGTGAACGTGGACAGGTCAGCAAAGATCTGCAGGGTGTCTTCTCCTATTTGGATGTCACCCGCCCCTCTACTAGCCGCCATGATTCGCTCCTTTGCGGTGTAAGAATGCATTTTGACTATGATGTCTCTGCGGCGGTTGGGGTCTGGGGATTTGGGACCCAGGGCATGATGGGTGCGGTCAATCAGGAGCTCGTGATCCTTCAGATCCGGGACAAGTTTCAGAAAAATCTTGTTAAGGTAAGCTTGTATGGCGTCCGGCAGGATTGTTTCTGGCACATTCCTGATGCGGATGTTTTGTCTCCTCTGTCTATTTTCCTGGTCGTGGAGTGCGTCCCTTAGCTCGTTCACGAGGTTACCAAGCCTGTTCACCTCGTCCTCTGTTGTCGATTGAGTGTTGCAGACCTCCTCTGCCTTTGCTTCTAGTGTGTCCGCGCGTGCGGTGAGGTTACCTACCTCGGATCTGAGGCCTTCTATGGCTGAGGCCAAATCTTCCTGGAACCCCCTTCTGATTTTATTAAATAGGGCCTCAAAGAAATCTTTGTGCAGTCAGTGTTCAGGCAGTTCAAATTGGACCTTCTCCGCACTTGTCCCGGCGTGGTCGGGGTCTGTGACGCCCTCTTGGGTCTCGACGGCCGGCTCCATCTGGCATTGCTAAGTGCAAAGAATTTAGTGACCGTGTTTTGGGTCCGCTTGTTCTTTGGCAGCATTGCGCCTGCTTTGGGGGATGTCTCCGGTAGTCTGACAGTCCCCTCTTTATTGTTTTTATCCCCTTTTATTTGAGGGGGGAGAGAAGGTGTGAGAGTGTTGCGGAACTTCTGGGGTGTTTCTGGAGCCGCTGAGTAGCTATTTATTTATTTATTTATTTGGCTCAGTGCAATGTTGCTGGGGAGGTAGGGGGTTGTGACACCCTGAGGCTCAGGCAGCAGTTGGAAGTTGGTAATTGGGACAACCAGCCGTATATCTCTTTAAAGGGAGATGGTGCCTCAGTTGAGTGCTCCTATAAGATGGCCGCTTCCTCCCCTGCCGCCACGTGGTGGGAGTCGCAGTTCCTGCAGCCAGGGGGTACTCTCCCTTGCCGGGATCGCCTGATGGGGTTATGGATATTTATTTAATTTATTCTGGGGGAGGGGTCAAGCAGGGACCGCAGCAGAGAGATGCTGATGCTGCTCCGGCTTCCCCACGGAGCCACGGGAGGCCGCTGCGGGCACACTTCAAAGGCAGCGAGCGCAGGGGGGGGTCCCCGAACCCCGCAGTTAGAGTGGAGTCCGCAGGACACCCGGAGCTCAGCCCCACCGCCTCGCCTACCTCCCGCACAGCTCCTCCAGGCGGCTCCTCTGACTTTTTGTGTGAGTCAGGGGGAGACTTCCACTGGGGGTCGGGACTCACAGGAGGCCTCCCAGAGCGCCGGCAATCCCTCTCCGAACCGAACCGCAGTAAGAGGCCACTCTTTTGCCGAGCTGATCTTTGGGGTTCAGGTCTGCTAGGTTTATTGGGGGATTTGTTTATTTAAATGCTAAAGCTTAAGTTAGTCGTTGGAGGGGCCCTGGAGCAAGTCTCTCAGGCAGCCATTCCTCTTGACGTCACAGGAAGTCCCAGGAAACCAAATTTTAATGCACAACTTCACCATAACTGAACTGGACAATAGCACTGACATTAAGGGCCTCATGCAGTAAAGTCCGATAGAAAAAATCGCCAGGGATTTTAAATTGCCATTTTTGAAAGAGTTGCTATCACGGTATGGAGAAAGGTCCGAATATCTGTAATAGCAACATTTTTAAACATGGCGAGTAGCCGAGGCATGATGATCATCTCTCTGACAACTAGGAAATGGCGAGTGTGTTCAACAATGTTATTGTGGCATTGGGTGATAATCTCGCAAGACAAACAATTTCTCGAGCTGCCTATTTAAATGCTTCATTTATTATTAATCTTTCTCTGTGTTGTTGGGAGTGAGTGAGAGACAGACAGAGCTAGGCATTTGGAGGTTTTGTGATTGCTACAGTTGGTGTGTATTTTGAGACATTTGTCTTGTGTTTTTTTTGTTTTCTTTACACATTTTTGTTATTGTATTGTGATTTTGAAAGTGTTTTGTGAGTGTGCCTTTTAATTTGTTCATCTGTTATTTGTGAGTGTTTGAGGAATGGACGGGAGGCATGGGAGTCAGAGTAGTGATGGTGGTGTGACTGGTGAAGTGAGTGCTGGTGCTGAGGTAAGTGGTGTTCAGGTGAGTAGGCATGGGAGTGCACATGTGAGTCAGAGGAGTGATGGTGGGGTGACTGGTGTTGGTGGTGCTCGGCTAAATAGGCATGTGAGTACCTGTGTAAGTCAGGAGAGTGATGGTGTGGTGACTGCTGGTGTCATATCTGGTGGTGGTGGGGTGTCTGGTGTTGGTAGTGGGGTGTCTGGTGGTGGTGGGGTGTGTGGTGGTGGTGATGGTGCTAGGCTCCTGTCGTCTGTTCCACTGGAAGAAGGGGAGTCCAGTCAGCAGCAGACGACCTCAGTGGTTGCAGCTGGGTGTAAGAAGCTTATAAAAAAAAAACGAAATATACGTTTCAACGATGAAGAGAATCAAGTTACTTGTGACTGGTAATTTGGAGCATTATGATTGGCTGTATGGGAACTTAGTAGGTAAGAAAATCAATTGTAATGACTTTTAAAAAAAATATAGCCATCTATGACCTAACATTTAGGAATTCACATTGAACGTACATTTACAAATAAATGTCATTGTTTATATATACACATGTTATCATTGAGTGTTTACAACCAGGATAGGAATCGAACAGTTTTATAATTGTATGTAAGTATGACATATTCTCAATTGCTAATTATGTATCCACATATTTTAAATGTTCATGTGCCACGCATATTATTTGTCAATCAGCATGTTAAAGAAATGTTAGAAGCGTTCTCACATTTGTTTCTAAAATAAATTGGAATATGACATATTTACGTGAACATCTTTTTTTTTTGTTATATTTAAAGGCAAGACAAGTTCACATGTTAAAAAGGATTTGTGGGAACAGATTTGACTGTCTGTGTCCGCCTGTGGAAATCAGGTCAGAACTCATCATAACTGCTGAAAGAGATTTGATGATATTAAACGGAAATTGAAGGCAAAATTGCAATGTGCACATTTACATGCTTCAGTCATTGGAGGAGGACCTCCGGGCCCCAATCTAAAGCTCATTCCGTTGGAGGAGCAGCTGGTTGAAGGCTTGTCTGGTGATAGGGATATCGGGGAGCACGATCACCCATTCCCACAAGTCAGTACTTTTGCAGGAGTAACCGTTTTCAATAGGAATGTTATAAAATATATAAAGAGTACAATTAATTATATATTGTTAATTACTCAGACTACAGATAATGTTATGTTAACATGCTTGACAATATAAACAATTGTCTTCTCTGTAATTTACATAGTGGTCCATGCATCTCAAGTGTCATCACCATTATTGGAAGGTGAGGACATTCATTTTGTACAATATTATGTGTCAATTTATATGGCACAACTACACATTCATATGACCATAGTACAGCTGCAGATAGGAGTGATATCAGCAGAGTTGTTTAATCAAAGTTATCACATCTGTTGTTGCAGTTACATAAATGTAGTTATTGAGTTGTACAATCAACAGCATTACTTGAGATATTACACAAATATTCCATGTTGTTAAGATTCACACTCAATAGATACAGTTTCAATGTTGTAAAATTAGTAATACACAATTGTATTTCAATCATTACATTCATTATGACTGATGTCAAAATTGAATGTGTTAATAACAATGAAATAAACATGCATTGTTACATTAAATGATGGGAGCGATATATTACTGCACCGACACACTTTATTCGAGCAAATACCCAGTATGTACCTGGCAGATACCTGGAATGCGCCGCTCCTCACCTCTGACAAGCCCCGTTGCGTTTGCCTTCCCAGCCTGGGTTCATGCCTGGCTGACGGGCGGCTGATCTGTTAAATGATAATGATTAGGATTTAATAGGCTGCAATGCTTCGTGTGTCTACCAGATGGCATAAATTCATGAATTGTAATGCAGTATATATATATATACTGTGCAGTATTGCAGCCAGCGGGAATAAAATGCTTCAATCCCTTCCTGGAAAATACCTCAATGCACTCGGGCAGAAAACAGTCACAAACCTCAATACACCCGGGTATACCCGAATTTGTGGGACTAGCCGAGCTCGAATAAAGTGTGTCGCCAGTGTAGATGTGACAATCAATTAATGTTGTCCTCATTTTTTTCAAACAGATATTCAATTTCATGGACACGTCTCAGGACTTGACGATTCTCCATGTATGTCTTTTGCGACGGATGTTGAGAGTCCGGAATTAAGCCATCATCAACCAGCTAGCGCACATGGTGATACTGCCCACCAAGAACAATTGGCCTCAATAGAGCTTGTTTAAGCTTGTTTATTGCAAAGTCAAATCTCATGTCATGAACAATTGATGGGTGTTCAAGAAAGAATGATATCTGAAATAAAAAATATAAAAGAAATCTTACTACAGAATATAGGTGAATTTAAAATGCTCAATAGCTCTATGCTATCTATTGCTGCAAGCTTCATTAAACAAAATGAGATGCGTGCCTCTGCAGTTGCCTCTGAAGTATGCTTTCCTGCCTCATCAGAAGTTGGATCCTTAGATTGTGCTGTTTTTTCACCGGAGACATCTGTAGCACATTCTCCAAAAACACATAGTGAAGCATCTCCCCAAAGAGTTTTTCAATTATCTTCTCCAACTGTCATTTAACCATCACCGGCATCTGTTATTGAAGCATCTCCTCAAGCACTCATTGCAGACACACCTGCAAAGAACAACAAAGAAGAGAAAATTAGTTCCCAAATATTGGTGCATACAATCTTTGACATGTAAGAAGCATGTGGTACCATGATGACAACTATCAATTATTGACAATTAAAAATTAGGTAAATACAACCTCAGATGAACAACAACACATGACCTATTACACTGTATCATGATTTATTTAACAAAAATAAAGCCAAAATGGAGAAGCCATGTGTGAAAAGATAAGTATACCTTATGATTCAATAGCTTGTAGAACCACCTCTAGCAGCAATAACTTGAAGTAATCATTTTCTGTCTGACTTTATCAGCCTCTCACATCATTGTGGAGGAAGTTTGGCCCACTCTTCTTTACAACGTTGCTTCAGTTCATTGATGTTTGTGGGCATTTGTTTATGCACAGCTCTCTTAAGGTCCAGCCACAGAATTTCAATCGTGTTGAGGTCTGGACTTTGACTAGCCATTGCAGTACCTTGATTCTTTTCTTTTTCAGCCATTCTGTTGTAGATTTGCTGGTGTGCTTGGGATCATTGTCCTGTTACATGACCCAATTTCGGCCAAGCTTTAGCTGTCGAACAGATGGCCTCAGATTTCACTCCAGAATACTTTGGTATATAGAGGAGTTCATGGTCGACTCAATGACTACAAGGTTCCCAGGTCCTGTGGCTGCAAAACAAGCCCAAATCATCACCCCTCTACCACCGTGCTTGACAGTTGGTATGAGGTGTTTGTGCTGATACAGTTAGGTCCGGAAATAATTGGACACTGACACAATTTTCATAATTTTGGCCCCTGTATGCCACCACAATGGATTTGAAATTAAACAACCGAGATGCAATAGAAGTGCAGACTTTTAGCTTTAATTCAAAGGGTTGAACAAAAATATTGTATGAAACGTTTAGGAATTGCAACAATTTTCATACACAGTCCCCTTATTTCATGGGCTCAAATGTAATTTGACAAATTTGCACAATCATAAATAAAACGTTAATTTTTAATACTTTGTCAAGAATCCTTTGCAGGCAATGACTGCTTGAAGTCTGGAACGCATGGACATCACCAAACGCTGGATTTCCTCCTTTGTGATGCTTTGCCAGGCCTTTACTGCAGCTGTCTTCAGTTGTTGTTTGTTCGTGGGTCTTTCTGCCTTAAGTTTTGTCTTCAGCAAGTGAAATGCATGCTCGATCGGGTTGAGATCAGGTCATTGCAGAATATTCCACTTCTTTGCCTTAAAAAACTCCTTCGTTGCTTT
Source organism: Ascaphus truei (assembly GCA_036426205.1). Taxonomy (NCBI): domain Eukaryota; kingdom Metazoa; phylum Chordata; class Amphibia; order Anura; family Ascaphidae; genus Ascaphus; species Ascaphus truei. Next base: position 12,218 of record WSYH01005573.1, read on the forward strand.
CGCAGTATGTTTTGGGTCATTGTCCATCTGTAAAGTGAAGCGCCGAATCTGAGCAGACAATATATCCCTATACACTTCCGAATTCATCCGGCTGCTTCGGTCTTCTGTCACATCATCAATAAATACTAGTGAGCCTGTGCCATTGTCAGCCATGCATGCCCATGCCATCACACTGCCTACACCGTGTTTTACAGATGATGTGGTATGCTTCGGATCATGAGCCATTCCAAGCCTTCTCCATACTTTTTTCTTCCCATCATTCTGGTACAGGTTGACCTTATTTTCATCTGTCCAAAGAATGCTCTTTCAGAACTGGGCTGGCTTTTTTAGATATTGTTTGGCAAAGTCTAATCTGGCCTTCCTATTCTTGAGGCTTATGAATGGTTTGCACCTTGTGGTGAACCCTATGTGTTTGCTATCGTAAAGTCTTCTCTTTATGGTAGACTTGGATAATGATACGCCTACCTCCTTCTTGACTTGGCTGGATGTTGTGAAGGGGGGGGGTTTCTTTAACATGGAAAAGATCCTACGATCATCCACGACTGTTGTCTTCCGTGGACGTCCATGCCTTTTTGTGTTGCAGAGCTCACCAGTGCATTATTTTTTTCTCAGAATGTACCAAACTGTTGATTTGGCCACTCCAAATGTTCTTGCTATCTCTCTGATGGATTTTCTTTTTTTTGTTTGCAGCCTAAAGATTCCCTGTTTCACTTGCATTGAGAGCTCCTTTGCCTTATGTTGTGGGTTCAAAGCAACAGCTTCCAAATGCGATTGCCACACCTGGAATCAACTTTAGACCTTTTACCTGCTTACTTGATGATGAAATAATGAAGGAATAGCCGACACCTGTCCATGAAACAGCTTTTGAGTCAATTGTCCAATTACTTTTGGTCCCTTGAAAAAGAGGGGGCTACATATTAAAGATATGTAATTCCTAAACCCTTTCTTCAATTTGGATGTGAAAACCCTCAAATTAAAGCTGATGGACTGCACTTTAAGCCCATATTCATTATTTAACTGTAACTTGAATTTATTTTGGTACAAAGCTGAAATAACAAAACTTGTATCAGTGTCCAATTATTTCCAGACCTAACTGTATACTGTGTTTGGTTTTCATTGGTATCGGAGAGAAAGAATCTCTATACGATGCACACTACTCTACTAAGTCAAAATAATAAATTTTTATTTAGAATGCACGTAAACACACAAATTTATTTAAAACCTAGAATATGCGAGATGAAAAGCCTATTTTATTCTTAATAAAAATGTATTGTTTTGAATTAGTAGAGTAGTGTGCATCGTATAGGGATTCTTTCTCTCCGATACCAATGCATATGTTTTTGTCCCTGATAGCACCTCTCTAGTTAGATAATCCTCATAGCTGAGCAGGGAATTCCCCACACCCCCTTGTTTTCCTACAGTGTTTGGTTTTCGCCAAACGTAGTGCTGTGCATTATGGCCAAACAGCTCTACTTTGGTCTCGTCTGTCCAAAGGACATTGTTCCAGAAGTCTTGTAGTTTGTTCAGATGCAACTTTTCAAACTTAAGCCATGCTGCCATGTTCTTTTTAGAGAGAAGAGACTTTCTCCTGGCAACCCTTCCAAACAAACCATACTTGTTCAGTCTTTTTCTAATTGTACTGTCATGAACTTTAACATTTAACATGCTAATTGAGGCCTGTAGTGTCTGAGATGTAACACTTGGGTTTTTTGCAATTTATCTGAGCATTGCACGGTCTGACCATGGGATGAATTTGCTGGGACGTCCACTCCTGGGAAGATTGGCAACTGTCTTGAATGTTTTACACTTTTGAATAATATTTCTCACTGTAGAATGATGGACTTTAAATTGTTTGGAAATAGCCTTATAACACTTCCCAGATTGATGGGCAGCAACAATTGCTTCTCTAAGATCATTGCTGATGTCTTTCCTCCTTGGCATTGTGTTAACACACACCTGAAAGCTCCAGACCAGCAAACTGCCAAAACTTTGGCTTTTATAAAGGTGGTCACACTTGCTGATGATCAATTAATCAAGGGCATTTGATTAGCAGCACCTGTCTGATACTTAGCATTTTAATTCCTATGGAAGCAGTAAGGGTGTACTTAGTTTTTCACACATAGCATCTCCATTTTAGCTCTATTTTTGTTAAATAAATCCTAACACGACAGTGTAATATGTCATGTGTTGTTGTTCATCTGAGGTTGAATTTACCTAATTTTAAGACCTGCTAAGGAACAGATGATTGTTATTATGTCCTGATATGTAAAACCATAGAATTCAAAGAGGGTGTACTTTCTTTTTCACACAACTGTATCTGTTTCAAGCACACAGATGAATAGCTTGTGCGAGCGTGCGTGCACGTGACGAACACTTTTTGTGTATATGTTCCCTGCTGCCGGGAGCGACAGGTTTGCAGTGGTCTGTGTGTTTGTAATGTGTGTATGTGGGTGTGTGTGTGGGTATGTATGTGTATTTATGTATATATGTGTGTGTGCGTGTGTGTGTATGCGTGTGTGTGTAGATTGTGTGTGTTTGTAGATTGTGTGTGTTATTAATTTAAATATTTTTTTAAAATTAAAAAAAAGACACTTTGTGTAAGAATACATTTTTTAATAACATTGTGCACACACAAATACTTACATGCATACATACATACATACATACATTCATATACATACATACATACATACATTACATATTACATGACAGCGATGGTAGCAAAGCAAAAACTTACTTTTTGCAATCTTCCCCCATGTCGGCCATCTCCACGCTCACTGCCGTGCGCACACACAGCCTTAGTAAAGGACGGCTGGCTATCCACAGCCAACTATAAGTGCTTCACGCGCGCACATGGCGGAGCGCGTGCACCCACTATATTACGGGCCTAAGCCACTGTGATTGGTATAAACTCACCAACAAGAAATGGTAGGTGAGCTTGTCAATCAACTAATGGCTATACAGGTATGGATATAAATATAAAATGTTTTATGTGATAAATTTATACCCCTGATTTTGATAGGTTGAAATGCGTTGGGTTGTTAGAGGAAGCACCAATGATCTGTATGTTCTTAACTGTATGTCCATATACAGTAATACAGCTTTGAAATATATTAGATGGTGTGTGCTTATTATTTCTACATTTTTGCTGGCGAGACTTCAATCCACTGAGGCCCTTGATTGAGTTAAGTGGTAAGCCCTGTGCATTCTCCTGTGTGAGACTCTGTAGCTGTGGAGATCCTGTGCACCTGCTAGTGCGCATCAATTGGTGAGCAAACGGGAACAGCTGGTAGGAGAGTTGCCGGTGTGCAGACAGGTGACGGAGATGCCATCGGCCAGGGAGAGAGACGCGGTTATACACTGCAGGCTGCCACATAAGGATGAAAGTCAAGCCGTTGCCAAGAGAAGACTAAGGACAACGAGGGGAGACGCAACGAAGCAGAGCAACACGATTGACTTCAAGGTATATTATACCAAGATTAATACCGGAGGCTGCATGGATCACTAAATGGAGGTTTGTGACTAAGAAGTGTACGATTGAAGGACGACTCGGCTTTAACAGCTGAGGTGCTGCAGTGCGAAAATTAAAGACACAATATATTTGACGGCGAGTATTTGCAGCGTGAAGGTTCCATTATCCACTTTTTTTCTGAGAGGGTCACACAGAGATAACAAGAGACTCTGAACTTTATTATAAGATATTGAATACCCCACGGCTCATGCCTTATATAGATACAGAGACATTGAAATTAACCTCATCTCTTCCTTTGATCATTTTGAAGAAATGGACTGTTTCACAATACAAAGTGTTTATTTGCTTTTGCAACATATATACACTGTTCATGCTTACCTTTCAATATATTGGTAAATCATAAGTAAATATTTTTCCTCTAGACTCCTAGTTGTATCTACACGGATAGGGATCTCGATAATATTGATTTATTTCTATATTGCGCCGGGTGCATTGTATATCATATACTGTATATATATATATTTATGTTTAGAATGTACTCAGATGCACCATTATTTGCTTAAAACACATTTATTAAAATTATTACTATTATTTTGTAAAAATCAAAACAATAATACTAGTCCTACTGTATATTTGTTATGAAATTATTATTAATTAGACACGGACAACAATATATAATGGATTTTTATCGAATAATTTTGTACTAACATTTCATACTCAACACAGTTTAAACACTGCAACCTCTTTGTTGCAAAGAAGATATTGTTTAACATGATGTCAAACATCCTGAAAGTGAATAATTATTATAATTTATATATTTAAGCTTGGTTAATAATTAGCATATAAACACACAGGTAAAAATTGTCATATTGTGCTATGCAAGTGACAATGTTAAAAATGGTGCTGTGTGCTGTAGTGCATGTGTGTTCAGTGTCCACCTACCCCCACCCCCCCTCAAGAGCACAGACACACAAGACTAACGGACTGTGGCAATGCCAATATATTTAAATTAAGACATTTTACTACATTAGAAAAGGGGGGGGGGGGGAGGGAAACACAAAATGATTGTGCCGCTAAAATAATTCACTAAACTGCACACCACTAGGTGTTAAAAAATAACTTTTAATAAATTGACTAAAACATATATTACCAAAGATAAGTGTAACGTGAATTAAAAATAAATTAAATTGAAAAAGGTGTCAAGCATCTAAGTCATCTAGTGTGTATGGTATCAGTATCCCATTTTACCAGCTAATGATGGTGGGATTCAAAGGCATAGGATGCAATAGGTCAGGATATTAACCCCTCTGGATCAGCTGTTTAGACCAGATGGTAACTGTATAGAAGTCAGCGAGAACAATTAAGGAGTGATAAATAACCTATACCCCTAGCATGAACACACAGTTAGCTATTGAATGATAGTGCCTATCACATTGATGACATATCTTGTCAATGCAAGGATTAGCACTCACAGCCACAATGTTGACAAACACATAGCATATACTCTATAAGAGTGCATACACACTGATATAGGGGGAGGATAGCCACAGTACTCGCTGACTGCACAAACTAAACTAAATGAGCTAAGTTCTGTGATATAAGCATGCTGAACCAGGAACCTAACAAAACTACATTAAAACAGCTCCAAGTGGGAGACTGACAACATTGCACGTCCAATGCGCGTTTCCCTCCAGCAAAGGAGCTTCTTCAGGGACAAATGTAGTTTTGTTAGGTTCCTGGTTCAGCATGCTTATATCACAGAACTTGGGCAAGCATCAGGAAAGTAGTACTGTGCTGTAGTATTGTAAGTACAGTATGTTACAGGTAAGTATGGCACAGATTTTTTCTTTCCAGATAGTAAGAGTACTGTATACAGGAGTTAGTTTTTTCTTTACAGAGAGAGCAGCACCAGCCATCAGGTTACAGTACATACTGTAGAATTTAACAGTAGTCAGAGTATACAGTAGTTCCAGTACAGTATACAGTACACTAGTTTGACAGTACTACAGTAACTGCTTACTAACTGCCCCATTTTTTTTCTTTCCAGAGAAAGCTGCACCAGCCACCTACAGTAGTTCTGCCATAATACAGTACAGTAATTGCACTAATTTTTGGTTTTCTTGTCGTTCCAGGAAAAACGGTGGCCTAGGGGGATGGGGGCGTTGTGTCCAGTCAAATCTGCTTGTACAGTCAAATGTACAGTATATAAACAGCAGCAATGATGTACACAAAACCTCTCCTCTCTCAATGAACTACAGTACTGTACTGCAGACAGAATGAGGAAAAGATAAAGACTAAAGAAAAAATAATTTTACTATACAGTATATAAAGTACAGTATATTATACAGTACTGTACATTACAGTACTGTACTGTATATACTGTAGTATTAAATAATATTCTTATAAATGTGCATTACTCATGTTTCCCCATGTTTTCCAAAAGGTTTTCCAAATGGTTATCCAATTTCAAGCTGCCAAAATAACTTAATAAAGACTGCATTACTGTATGTATTATTCCTGATTATTTTTATATTTGTATTTTTTGGTTCCTGATAAAATAAAATAAATATTTATTCACTTTCCTGCCAATCATAATCATTGACAGCCACCCCTACAGTGTACCAATAAATAATTTTATTTATTTATTTATTTATAAAATATTTTACCAGGATTTATACCAGGATTTATATATTTTTATTTTAAAGATATTAAAGAATGTACTGTATTGTATTAAAAACACGTGACTGTAAACCATAGTGACTGACAAATATTTTCACACCCTGATGAAATACTGTCTCAGTGTACTCTCAATTCTCACAGTGCTGTGCACATCAGATTTACATTTCAAATTCGACAGGGGTTTTTCCAAAGCATTACCGTTCAAACAACAGGCCTCTAAGGGTTGGGGGAGGGAGATGGTGTGATTAGACGCAGGCGTGCTGAGTGTTTGTACTGTAGCTCGGCTATGGGTGGATTAAGAACACAATGGCAATATGCAGAAGGTTAACGACCCAGTGGAGAGAATGGGATGGTAGGCTAGGGTGACTCAGCCGATTGACGCTTGGCTAGGGAGGGATTAAAAACTCTGGAGGTGTGTGGCTGAAATAGTTAACAGCAGTGTCATTTCAAAAGGCAGTTCATCATAATAATTTGATGAATAAACCCCCAAAGACAACACCCAAATACAGTACATAAAAAGCAAGTCACTTTAACTCCCTTTGCCCCATGCACCAAAAATGTTTTGTGGCAGAAGAATTTAATAAAGGCTGCAGTATGTATTATTGTGTGTTGATGGTTTGAATTGCTGTGCACTTTAAATGTTTCAACATTGTACAGTATTTGTAAATAAATGTTTTTGTACTGACTCCACCAATAAAAGACCATGTTGAATTGCCTCACATTGTTTCCATTTGCTCCTTTGCCAGTGTAACAAATGTATAGGCTTGCTGCACTGTTTTTTTACTGCCTGGTCGCGCAATTGGCGTAGGAACTACGGCAATTGGCATGGGAACTAGGTCAATTGACGTGGGAACTTCTGTTCTAGGGCGCCTAGAAATAAAATTCATTTTGCCCTAGATGTTAGGAACCCCCTCACTTGACCCCAACAGGGTCCGAGCAGTAATGACGGTGAGAAAGGGTCACGCCGGCGAGGAGGGTCCTACCATTGAGCGCAATGGCGGAGAAAGCTTTGAACCGGCTAAGTCAGAATGAGCAGAAACCTGGAACCCACAACTCCGGTTCTGTTCGACCTAGAGGGCTCAGATTCGGTGACCATGTAGTCCTAGTTGCGGCAGGATTGCATGGCAAATTGCGACCCTCTCGTGGCAACAGAACGGAGTCAGGGTGATGTTAAATTTCAGGTTTCTGCCATTGACTTGCATGGCAGAAAAAAAGCCACTTTGGTAACGTGCTTTTAAACTGTCTTTTTGTATCTCCGGTTTTGGGGGTCTTGGAAAGCTGATATATTGCCACTATGGCAAGGGTCCTCCCGCATGAGGACCAGGTAAATTTCAACCCGCTCAGACCCACAGAACGAGTTATTTTACATTATATTCGCACAATTGGCGTGGGAACTACTTAGGGCCGCGGTCAAGTTCACGGGCAATTGGCGTGGGAACTTCTGTTCTAGGGCACCTAGGAATAAAATTATTTTTGCCCATAGATGTTAGGCACTGTATATCACTGTACAGTATACAGTAGAAGACAAATAATGAAACGATACTGAACATGTAGAATAAATGCATAGTTTTATTTATTCGGGTTTATTACACAGTATACTGTACGGCCGGAAAACATCAGCATACAGTACAATATTATCCATCGAAATCCCCCCATTAGCCGTTTTCTTTTCTGAGAAAAAACAAAAAGAAAAGTTTTAATGTACAGTACAGAACAGTAATGGTCAGCCCCCTAAAAAGTACACAGCCAGCCCCACCAAAATAATACGGCAACAAGACAGTACTCACCATTGAATTTCCCATTCAGCTTGCGCCGGTGCCGGTCCACTGCCAGTCCAGCTTTCTTCATCATCCACGTCGATAGTTGGCAGCGGGACTAGTCCACCTGTAGTCAGCAGGTGAGGCTGGAAATTGCTTAGGTACATGCAAGCTTCATCAAAACTGCACGCCAAATCCAGCTCAGCCTCAGGCTCAGGCTCAGGGTTGTCACTGACAGTGGGACCGTCATTGGAAGCCGGTGCTGGTGCTGGTGCATTGCTTGGCAGCGACTGTCGCTTCTTAGTTGGTTTTAACATGACCCTTTGCCTTTTGCCACCTCCATGATCATAGATACGGGAAAAATCCGGTTACACACACCAATACCCTCCAACGAATTGGGGCTCAGTACGGTGAAAACAGGGGTCACTACATAACCTTTTCCTTACTGCACGCTTCCACGTATGAGGAGTTGGCGAAAATTTGTAAAAATCATAATTTTCGATAAAATACTGATAAATTTGAGCAACTGTTGCCATCTTATCCTCTGTTGCATTAATCGCGGCCCATATAAATACGCATAACTTCTGTCAGGTTTTTGGAAAGCAGGCTGCACTTGAACACTCATGGTGGGTTTCTGTAGAATAGTGTAACACAAACTGAAACTGGTCTTTGTCTTTCTTTAATATGAAAAGCCTAAATTGATACATTTTTGCAACCTCTTCCTTCAGTCTCAAGGCCAAGGCCAAGTTACAATAGCACACTGTGGTACGGTATCTTTTTTAAACGAAACACCTGCAAGCCGACACATTACTGATTCGGCGCATTACAATTCATGAATTTCTGCCATCTGGCAGACACGCGAAGCATTGCAGCCTATTAAAATCCGAACCATTATCAATAAACACATCAACCGCGCGTCAGCCGGGCATGACCCTGGCTGGGAGCCCGGCATGCTCCGGGTGAACAGCGTGGCATTCCAGGAACATGCCAGGTACAAACCGGTGATTACTTCGAATAAAAGCTGCCGGAGCAGTATGTCATTTATTGCAATGCTTCAATGTATGTACAGTATAATGTTTTTTTACAATTAGATAGATGTAATCCTTGGTATTGTAAGGGTTAGCCTTGGTTTTAAATTTTGTTTTCTGGTTGGTACTTATATATTGATTTTTGTTTACTTGATTGGTTAAAATAGTTTACTTGTTTGGAGGTACAGTATTTGTATTTAGCTTGCAATGATATTGTTCACATTCATTTGCAGAATGTATATGGTGCATAGATTTTATGCATCATAAATACAATGTAAATGCAATGTATTGATTGGAATGTGAGGTTTTTCATTGGCATTTGATGATTTAGATTGTAAGATCAGTTAGGATAATTAAAGGAAATTCATTCTAATGTAGTGTGTCTGTATGGAGAAGTGTTATTTGTAGTACAGTATGATTTTGATAACCCTTCTACCTGAGGCTCAGGCAGCAGTTGGAAGTTGGTAGTTGGGACAACCAGCCATAAATCCCTTTAAGGGGAGATGGTGCCTCAGTGGAGTGATCCTTTAAGATGGCCACTTCCTCCCCTGCCGCCACGTGGTGGGACTCACAGTTCCTGCAACCAGAGGGTACTCTCCCCTGCCGGGATCGCCTGATGGGTGTATGTATATTTATTTAATTTATTCTCTCTCGGGGGGGGGCAAGCGGGGACCGCAGCAGAGAGATGCTGCTCAGGCTTCCCCACGGGGCCACGGGAGGCCGCTGCGGGCGCACTTCTAAGACAGCGCGCGCAGGGGTTGGATCCCCAAACCCCGCAGTTAGAGCGGACTCCGCAGGACACCCCGAGCTTAGCCCCACCGCCTCTCCTACCTCCCGCACCACTCCTCCAGGCGGCTCCTCTGACATTTTGCGTGAGGCAGGGGGAGACTTCCACCGGGGGTCGGGACTCACAGGAGGCCTCCCAGAGCGCCGACAACCCCTCTCCGAACCGCAGTAAGAGGCCACTCTTATGCCCAGCTGATCTTTGGGGTTCAGGTCTGCTAGGTTTGTTGGGGGATTTGTTTATTTAAATGCTAAAGCTTAAGTTATACGTTGGAGGGGCCCTGGAGCAAGTCTCTCAGGCAGCCATTCCTCTTGACGTCACAGGAAGTCTCTCGTGTGCTGTATTTTTAAGGCTCAATAAATAAGCCTTATCCAAAAAACCCGCGTGTGGTTGCATGTACACTGCAACACATACACATAAACGTCCACATAGGAAAAGAACGTTCATTACCAGAGATAAACTACAGTAGAGGCAACGTTTATTCTAACATTTGCCGTAAACAAGCCGGGTTACATTCTGGGTATGTGCTTGGTATGTGCTGGGTATGTTCTGGGCTAGTTTGAGGCACGTTTAAGGCATTTCTGCATTGACTAACGACCCATAGGATTAACACAGCAGGGATCCCTGGCAGTCCAATTCAATTTGAATGGGACTGCCAGGGACCCCCGCTGTTAATCTGATAGGCCATTAATCAATGCAGAAATGCTGGGGCTAGTTTAAGGAAAGTTTAAGGCATGTATTCAGAATGTTGGAAGGAAATCTTTTCTGGCGCTGAGGTGAGGTTGAGATGAGTGGGTTTATGATTTCTTCTGATGAACAATAACCTCAGGAAAAGGAGAAAGAAAAAGACAAGACATGCAGGGGACCTGCAATAGTGTATTACCCAAGGGATGACCGGATGTTTACAAAGAAGGAGCAATTTATTATTAACAAACCTGGTTAAAAACATGGATGACATTAATACATACATTGATACAATAAAATAAATAATGAACTGGTGCCTAGGCACTACCACACTTATAGGTTTGGAACAATGGCAGGCATGCTGTTCTTTGCTCCGCCTGATCTAAAATTGAAAACCTACTCACCACGGAAGTAGTTATAAAGCAGTGTATCAGCACTTTGGTACTGGTGGTCTTAGCCTGCTATGGTCGCCGTCCGCCTGGTGGATATGGTCGCATCTGCTGCCGGGTTCGTGTTTCTGTGTTCCTGTGAGCGCTGCTTGCTGGAATATCACCCGATCCCCTCGGCGTGATGACGTCACCTGTATGTGTCTCGGCTACGGTGGCTCAGCGGTACCACCAGACCTTCCAATCTCTTCGAAGTACGAAATGGCCGTCCTCTGCTTCGTACTTCAATGTGTCCCCTCCCACAACAACTCTCAAGAAGGTCATCAGGCACAAGACTGTCCACCTGTATTCCTCTTAAGCAAACCTATCCAGGACAGCTCAAGCACTCCTCAGGTTCGCCCCCCTCTTCCTATCGCCAGCCTCAACTATATTAGCCATTATGCCTGCCCTTTCCACATCGCTCGACATTAGTCTCCACTTGCGGTTGTCTACTCGGCACATTTCTCTCTTTATACGCAGGACACGACTTGGCTGGCGCACGTCAACCTCTGGCTCTCGATCCCTGCTTTGGACAACCCGACTTCCGGAATTCTCCAATCCCTGACCTTGGCTAACGGCAACGACTACGGAACTTCTTTACCGGTACCGGCAAGTATTGCTAAAGCAACACCCACTGGCCTGGCAACGCCTAAAAGACCACACTCAGGACACCTTCCTTTGGCTGCGGGGCGTGTTATAACGTCCCCGACTCAGTTATATAGGGACGGGTCTGGTCTGCGGGCAGCACCGGCGTAACACCCATCTACAGCATCTGTGCGCCCGGATGGGGACACACCTAGCAGGTACCCAACTCTATTCCTCTGCACATAGTAAAACTGTTCCTTTTACCAACGTGTGTTTTCTTATTTTCCTTGTAATGAGGTCATTCCGCAATAGAATTCCGTACAGGTGGGTGGCGCCACGAGCATCAAATCGGTGCACCCCAGGTTTCCATGCAGCGGAGCTCAGATCACGCTGGGCAGCACAGGTATTGCCCGCATTCACATACCGTAGCCACACATTTCTCAGTGGGTGGGGGAAAGTGCTCTACACAAGACAAAGTAGAAACTTTAAAAAACAATATATTTTCTTTAATATACTAATATTATTATAGGCTAAAGCTGTTCATTCTGGCCTATTATTGAACCCTGCCTCCTCTGATTGTTAAATTCCAGGCATTTATCCAATCAGCAATGGCCCGAATTTTTAGCACCCTCCAAGTTTTCAGCTTTCAGTTCTCATTCACAAAGAAAGCCAGCTCTCAGACAGGGGAGATGTTGGACAGGAGGCACCAGCCAAGCACTGACTCCTCCCCCACCCTGCCTGCAGCCAGGCACTGCCTCCCCCCTAGTCCAAAACAAAAAGAAAAACAGCACAAAAAAACCTCATAATCTTATTATATATTAGTGAAAGCACTGTATGCCTGTCTGCAGCTTCCTGTGCCCTAGTGGAAATCTCATTGGTCCCTTGGCCTGCCCGCCCCCAGCACCTCTCATTGCCTGAGGCGGTAGTGACACCACACACACCCACACACACCACACACCACACACACACCCCAACCCCACACACCCACACAACACACCACCCACACACCACACCCCTCCATTCTCCCCCGTCAGTTGACCAAGCTCCCTTCCACACCCCACCCCCCCCCTCCCCCCCTCCGCTCCCGTTGCCCCTCACTCTCTCCCCCCCCCCCCCACTCACCCAAACCCCACGCTCCGCACCATCCCAGCCGCACACATCACCCTCACCATGCGCCGCTCCCGGAGGAAGCGCGGCCCTCCTCTCAGCAGCAAACTCCAGGCTCCTCCCCATCGCGCACGGCCCGGGCCTCCTGCACTCCCCCTCACGCGCGGCCTCTACCGGAGAGGGAAGCGTTGCCCGGGCCTCCTGCCTCCCCCTCACGTGCGCCGCTACCGTAGAGGGGAAGTCATGGCCTGGCCTCCTGCTCTCCCCTCACGTGCGCCGCTACCGAGAGGGGCAAGCCGGCCCGGGCCTCCTGCACTCCCCCCTCACGTGCCCGCTCCCGGAGAGGGGAAGCTGGCCCGGACTCCTCTGCTCTCCCCCCTCAAGTGCGCCGCTACCGGAGAGGAACGCGGCCCTCCTGCTCGCAGCAACACTCCAGGCTCCTCCTCCCTCGCGGCCGGCCGGGTACTCCTGCACTCCCCCACGTGCGCCGGCTCCCGGACTGAGGGTGAAGCGCAGCGCGGCCTCCCTCCTCACGTCACACGGCTCCCAGACGGAGGGTAAGAGTGGCGCGGTTCTCCTGCCACTCTTGCCCCCCCCCCGCCAGCTTCCAGAACTCACCTCCTGCCCCAGCCAGATACCACGGGGTCAAGGTAGTCACCCACCATCTCCCACCCCGCACCTGTCAACCCAAGTCACCCCAACTCACCCCACACACCCACCCAGTCCCCCACACCCACCCAGTCCTTTCACCCAGTCACCTCACTTTCACCGCATGTCCACCAGTCCACCCCCACCCACTCAGTCACCCACCACCCCCTCACTCAGTCACACCCACTCAGTCACCCACTCACTCAGTCCACACCCCCCACTCTCACCCACTCACTCATCACCCATCACCCACCACCCACTACTTAGTCACCCACAACACCCCATTCCCCACTCCTCACTCATAACCGTCCCCCACCCCACCCACCCAGTCCACCCACACACCCACCAGTCACTTTCTTCACCCATCACCCACTTTCACCCAGTCACCCACCCACTCAGTCACCCCCCCTCACTCAGTCACCCACCCCCTCAGTCACCCACCCTCAGTCACCCCACCCACCCACCACTTAGTCACCCACCCACTCACTCATTCACCCCCCTCACGTCACTCATCACCCACCCACATCACCCCACCCACCCAGTCACCCACACACCACCTCCCTCCACTTTTCACCCAGTCACCCCTTTCCACCGCCTCACCCACCCACTCATCACACCCACTCACTCAGTCACCCACCCACTCAGTCAACCCACCACTCATCACACCCACCCACCACTCCGGTACCCCACCCCTCATGCACCCCACCTCGACACCCACCACTCGTCCCCCCCACTCCAGTCACCCACTCCAGTCCTCATTCACACCACTTCAGTCATCACCCATCACCCACCATTCGTCCCCCACCCATTCAGTCAGTCCCCAGTCACCCACCCATTCAGTCGTCACGCAGTCACCCCCCTCATCTCATCACCCACCTCACACCCACCCGCACCCCAGCTCACCCACCCAGTCCCCCACTCACCCACCCAGTCCCCACCCACTCAGTCACACCATCTCAACCCACCTCACCCCACCCTCCACCCCGTCATTCCCACCCACCGTCCAGTCAGATCACCCACTCCCCTCCGTCACCCACCGTGGATCACCCACCTTCAGTCACCCACACCCACCATCAGTCACCACACCACCCATCATTCACCCCCTCACCCACCCAGTCAGTCACCCCCCCCATCACCCACCGCTCCCCCCTCATCCACCCCTCACCCACTCCGTCAGTCACCCCCACTCACCCCACCCTCGTCTTCATATCTCGCCCCACCGTCCCCCACTACCCACCACCCATTCAGTCCCCCACCATCAGTCCCCCCACATTCAGTCCCCACCCCCTCCCACCCAGCCATTCCCCCCCCCCCCCCCACCCCCCCCCCCCCCCCTCCACCGCGCCCCCCCCCCCCCCACCCCCCCCCCCTGCCCCCCTCTCCCCCCCCCCCGCACGCCCCACCCACCCCTCCCCCCCACCCTCCCTCCCCACGCCTCCCCCCCCCCCTCGCCTCGCCCACCACCCCCTCACTCCCCCCCCCCCACCCCCCATGTCCTCCCCTCCCCCCCTCCCCCCCCCCCACCCCCCCACCCACTTCCTCCCCCCTACCTCCTTCTCCCCCCCCTTCCGTCCTCCCCCCCCCCATAAATCATCCCCACTCCTAGTCTCGCCCACTCCAGTCTCATCCCCTGCAGTCCGCCCCACTCCCCCACCCTTCTCGTCCATTCACCCACCCTTCAGTTTCCCACTCACCCCCCATTAGTCTCCCACTCACCCACCCATTCGTCTCCTCCACTCACCCCCCCATTCAGTCTCCCACTCACCCACCCATTCCTCCCCACCCCCACCATTCATCCTCACACTTCACCCACCCTTCGTCTCCCACTCACCCACCCTTCAGTCTCACACTCCCCACCCATTCAGTCTCCAACTCACCCACCCATTCATATCTCCACTCAACCAGCCTCAGTCTCCCACTCACCCACCCATCGTCTCCCACCTCACCCAGCCATTCATCTCTCCCACTCACCCACCCATTCAGTCTCCCACTCACCCACCCCGTCTCACACCAAACCCCCACCCTTCACTGACCCCTCCTACCCACTCACTGACCCCACCCAGTCACCGAACCCATACTGACCCACCCACCCAGTCACCGACCCTGAAAAAAGTCACCCACCCACCGACCCAAAGTCACCCACCCACCGACCCAAAGTCACCCACCGACCCAAAGTCACCCACCGACCCAAAGTCATCCACCCACCGACCCAAGTCACCCACACACCGACCCAAGTCACCCACCCAACCACCGACCCAAAGTCACCCACTGACCCAAAGTCACCCACCCACCGACCCAAAGTCAAACCGACCCAAAGTCACCCACCCACCGACCCAAAGTCACCCACCCACCGACTCAAAGTCAAACCGACCCAAAGTCACCCACCCACCGACCCAAAGTCACCCACCCACCGACCCAAAGTCAAACCGACCCAAAGTCAAACCGACCCAAAGTCACCCACCCAGTCACCGACCCAAAGTCACCCACCCACTCAGTCACCAACCCACCCACTGACCCACTCAGTCAAGTGTCATCCACCCACCCACACAGTCACCCACACACTCAGTCAACTCAGTCACCCACCTAGCTGTCAAGGGGGGGGAAGCCCAACCCTGTCGTCCGCCCACCCAAAATTACATCCCGGGCAATGCCGGGTCTCTCAGCTAGTGTAGTATATTAAAAGTAAATATTTTATATTTATAACAGTGGTAAGTATTGCACGTACATCAAGATTAAAAATACACAGCATGACATGTTAGGGACATGTTACCACTCGGTGAACACAGCAACACAGGAATCCGTTATGTAGGCTTGGATTTCTCCTCTCTGCTAGCAGGGACCCAGGATTGGAAACCTCCACTCCAAATTGAAGTTCCTCACTTCACAGTGGGGACGCCACTGCCGTTGTTAGAGAGGAGGTTACTCTCCTTGCTGGTTCCGGGTTGCTCCACGTGTGCGCGTGACGTCATCAATCTGCGTCTGTCCACAGTTTGCGTCGTGCCGCGCTGGATTGTAAAACAGGCCAGCAAATGTCCCGAACACAGTAAAATGCTGCTTTCAAATGCCTCAATGGGTATAAGATATGGAACGCGCCCCCTCCTACGCGTTTCGTATAGAAAATACTTCTTCAGGGAATATCGGAGGTAGTTGTGGGGGCGCTTCATATACCCTCAGCCTTCCTGTGATTGGCCGCACCGCATGGATCAACCCCCCACCCAAAGAGACATACATCTCTTCAGTGATAGGCTAGAACAAAAACAGGCGGCCCCTCACCATGAAAGTATGAGGGATTCACATTATATATACTTAACATTACTAAGTCACAGTTTTATTAGACATTATAAAACGACAGGGAATGCTCTAAAAATAAAGAGACAAAAGTTAGTAACATTCTAAAAATAGATACATTCAATACTCTTTCCTAATGTTAAATAGTGAAACGATATGGTCTTAGTGTAAAAATCACCACAGACGAAATAGTGAGAGAAAAGAAGAAAGAAAAAACTTTTCAAAGGGGATCTTATAATTAAATATATAAAAAATCTATAAAAAATCTAATAATCACTGGTAATCCAAACACAAAATCTGCAAGGAGATTAAAATAGTGACCATACGTCTATCTCCTCATTCAGACCTAGTGGGGATAGAGTCTGCAACTTGTAGATCCATAAGCTTTCCTGCTTGAAAAGCATTTTATCTCTGTCCCCACCACGTCTCCCTGCTGTAACAATTTGGATACCCATATATGTTAGTAACGTGGAATAACAGTTGTGTTTGGACTTGAAGTGTCTAGAAACGCTATGTTGTTCAAAACCTATTCTAATATTTCTAGCGTGTTTTAGAATTCTGATTCTCAAGAATCTTTTAGTCCGTCCGACGTACTGGTATCCACAGGGACATTGCAAAAGATAAACCACATAAGTGGATTTACAGGATATGCAATCTTTAACAACAACATTTTCTTTTGTTGTATTGGATTGGAATTTTTTGCGATCTGTATTAATCATTTTAGACTCTTTGCATTTCCCACAGCTATAATTACCGTTTGGCTTACATGGCATCCATGGAATCTCCGAAGATGTATTAATCGGAGCCCCAATGTCACTTGATGCTAGATAATGTTTCAAGGTCTTGGCCTTGCAGTAAATAAAGCTGGGTTTTTGGTGGAGAGAGGGACCCAAAATCGGATCGTTACATAAAAATTTCCAATTTTTGTTGATAATTTTTTGAATATTAGTGCTAACTGAGTTATAGTCTGTGATGAACGGAACTTTTAGTTTATTATCACTTGCATCATCATTGATCACTTTTTTCTTTTGAAGCAATAATGACTCCCTCTCCATCTTCTCTACCTTATCCAGAATTCTAGAACACGCTAGAAATATTAGAATAGGTTTTGAACAACATAGCGTTTCTATACACTTCAAGTCCAAACACAACTGTGATTCCATGTTACTAACATATATGGGTATCCAAATTGTTACAGCAGGGAGATGTGGTGGGGACAGAGATAAAATGCTTTCCAAGCAGGAAAGCTTATGGATCTACAAGTTGCAGACTCTATCCCCACTAGGTCTGAATGAGGAGATAGACGTATGGTCACTATTTTGTATTGTATTGTATGTCTTTATTTATATATATTTATATAGCGCCATTAATATACATAGCGCTTCACAGTAGTAATACATGTGGTAATCAAATAAATAACAGATAATATAAATAACAGATCATGGGAATAAGTGGTTTAGACATAAACGTAACATTAAAGAAGAGGAGTCCCTGCCCCGAGGAGCTTACAGTCTAATTGGTAGGTAGGGAGAACGTACAGAGACAGTAGGAGGGAGTTCTGGTAAGTGCGTCTGCAGGGGGCCAAGCTTTATGTATCATGTGTTCAGAATATCCACAGTGCTATTCATATGCTACTTTAAGCAAGTGTGTCTTAAGGTGGGTCTTAAAGGTGGATAGAGAGGGTGCTAGTCGGGTACTGAGGGGAAGGGAATTCCAGAGGTGTGGGGCAGTCAGTGAAAAAGGTTTAAGGCGGGAGAGGGCTTTAGATACAAAGGGGGTAGAAAGAAGACATCCTTGAGCAGAACGCAAGAGTTGGGATGGTGCATAGCGAGAAATTAGGGCTGAGATGTAAGGAGGGGCAGAAGAGTGTAAAGCTTTAAAAGTGAGGAGAAGAATGGAGTGTGAGATGCGGGATTTGATCGGAAGCCAGGAGAGGGATTTCATGAGGGGAGATGCTGAGACAGATCTAGGAAAGAGTAGAGTGATTCTGGCAGCAGCATTTAGGATAGATTGTAGGGGAGACAGGTGAGAGGCAGGAAGGCCAGACAGCAAGAGGTTACAGTAATCAAGACGGGAGAGAATGAGGGCCTGAGTCAGAGTTTTAGCAGTCGAGCAACAGAGGAAAGGGCGTATCTTTGTTATATTGCGGAGGAAAAAGCGACAAGTTTTAGAAATGTTTTGAATGTGAGGGGCGAATGTGAGAGAGGAGTCGAGTGTGACCCCTAGGCAGCGTGCTTGGGTTACTGGGTGAATGATCGTAGTTCCAACAGTAATGTGGAAGGAGGCAGTAGGGCCAGGTTTGGGATGAGGAGCTCTGTTTTAGCCATGTTGAGTTTAAGGCGGCGGAGGGCCATCCAGGATGATATAGCAGAGAGACATTCAGAAACTTTGGTTTGTACAGCAGGTGTAAGGTCGGGTGTTGAAAAGTATCTTTGTGTGTCGTCAGCATAGAGGTGATATTTAAACCCAAAAGATGTTATTAGGTC
>WSYH01005573.1:31222-43459 GCA_036426205.1 Ascaphus truei
TCAAATAAATAACAGATAATATAAATAACAGATCATGGGAATAAGTGGTTTAGACATAAACGTAACATTAAAGAAGAGGAGTCCCTGCCCCGAGGAGCTTACAGTCTAATTGGTAGGTAGGGAGAACGTACAGAGACAGTAGGAGGGAGTTCTGGTAAGTGCGTCTGCAGGGGGCCAAGCTTTATGTATCATGTGTTCAGAATATCCACAGTGCTATTCATATGCTACTTTAAGCAAGTGTGTCTTAAGGTGGGTCTTAAAGGTGGATAGAGAGGGTGCTAGTCGGGTACTGAGGGGAAGGGAATTCCAGAGGTGTGGGGCAGTCAGTGAAAAAGGTTTAAGGCGGGAGAGGGCTTTAGATACAAAGGGGGTAGAAAGAAGACATCCTTGAGCAGAACGCAAGAGTTGGGATGGTGCATAGCGAGAAATTAGGGCTGAGATGTAAGGAGGGGCAGAAGAGTGTAAAGCTTTAAAAGTGAGGAGAAGAATGGAGTGTGAGATGCGGGATTTGATCGGAAGCCAGGAGAGGGATTTCATGAGGGGAGATGCTGAGACAGATCTAGGAAAGAGTAGAGTGATTCTGGCAGCAGCATTTAGGATAGATTGTAGGGGAGACAGGTGAGAGGCAGGAAGGCCAGACAGCAAGAGGTTACAGTAATCAAGACGGGAGAGAATGAGGGCCTGAGTCAGAGTTTTAGCAGTCGAGCAACAGAGGAAAGGGCGTATCTTTGTTATATTGCGGAGGAAAAAGCGACAAGTTTTAGAAATGTTTTGAATGTGAGGGGCGAATGTGAGAGAGGAGTCGAGTGTGACCCCTAGGCAGCGTGCTTGGGTTACTGGGTGAATGATCGTAGTTCCAACAGTAATGTGGAAGGAGGCAGTAGGGCCAGGTTTGGGATGAGGAGCTCTGTTTTAGCCATGTTGAGTTTAAGGCGGCGGAGGGCCATCCAGGATGATATAGCAGAGAGACATTCAGAAACTTTGGTTTGTACAGCAGGTGTAAGGTCGGGTGTTGAAAAGTATCTTTGTGTGTCGTCAGCATAGAGGTGATATTTAAACCCAAAAGATGTTATTAGGTCACCTAGAGAGAGTGTATACAGAGAAAAGAGAAGAGGTCCCAGGACAGAGCCCTGGGGTACCCCCACAGAGAGATCAATAGAGGAGGAGGAGGTGTTAGCAGAAGAGACACTGAAAGTACGATGGGAGAGTAAGAGGAGGATTCAGGATGAGCTTTGTTCCGAATACCAAGAGTATGGAGAATGTGAAGGAGAAGAGGGTGGTCCACGGTGTCAAATGCTGCAGAGAGGTCGAGTAATATGAGCAGAGTGTAATGACCTCTGTCTTTGGCAGCATGGAGGTCGTCAGTTATTTTAGTGAGGGCTTTTTCTGTGGAGTGAGCAGTGCGGAAGCCAGATTGTAGAGGGTCTAGGAGAGAATAGGTGTTGAGAAAATGGAGCAAGCGCGAGAATACAAGACGTTCAAGGAGTTTAGAGGCAAAAGGCAGGAGGGAGACAGGTCGATAGTTAGAAAGACAAGTAGGGTCAAGCTTGCTGTTTTTGATTAATGGTATGACTGTTGCATGTTTGAAGGAGGATGGAAAGGTTCCAGAGCAGAGGGAGGAATTAAAAATGTGTGTGAGCGTAGGTATTATAGTAGGAGCAAGAGGTTTTAGGAGATGGGAGGGAATGAGGTCAAGGGGGCAAGTGGTAGAGGGGGAAGAGGCGATAAACAGCAACACATCCTCCTCTGAGACAGTGGAAAAAGAGTCAAGGAAGGCAGGAGGCGAGTTAGGAAGGGGTGCAGGTTGGGAGGAAGAAACAGAGGGGATGTTCTGACGTATGGATTCCACCTTTTCCTTAAAATAGTCAGCAAAGTCCTGAGCGGAGATGGAGGAAGGAGAGGCAGCTGAGGGTGGTTTGAGTAGAGAATCAAAGACAGAGAACAGTCGGTGTGGGTTAGACTTGTGCATGTTGATTAGTGCACAAAAGTAGGCCAGTGTGGCTTAACCCCTTAAGTACCTTTGCGGGTATTATCCGATATGGTATTTAAGGGGTTAATTGATGTCTGAATGTCATTGCAATGTATTGGCTTTGTATTGGCTATGTTTTTTGTGGGCACGACAAGGATGTTGCTGGCGACTGAGACTTCTTTTTGATAAGGTCAGTAGTACTTTATTTATTTGAATATGCTAGTTAATGTTTTTAATAATGGGCAAATAATCTATTATCCCTATCTGGATAATAGTTATTTTGCACATTATTGTACTGTAGGTGTTGGGGGGATGGTGTATGCATTGAATGTATAGGCCAGGTTTATTTGTTTTACATTCAGTGTTTGTTCCGTGGTTCTGCGTGGGACCTCTGGAGACCACCTGCGGGTCTCCTCGGGTATCCCACATGTATCAGGCTGGTGGTTCCACGGGTGACACATGCGGGGATGAAGCGGTGGCCTCACATCTGTGGGGGCACCGCGGACCCGTAGTCTGCGGGGATGAAGCCGGTGGCCCGACTTCCGTGGGGGCACCGCCGACCCGTAGGTGCGGGGATGAACCGGTGGTCCCACTTCTGTGGGGTCACCACGGACCCGTAGTGAGCACTCGTGAGTTCCCCAGACCCCCGTGGGAACCACCCGAGGCCCCGCAGACACCTGTGGGTCTGACCCGGGGCTCCCAGACATCCTTGTTAATGGTTGGAAGGCTATTTGTTTGGAGACTGTTTGTAGGTAGTGTCTGATTTGCAGGAAGCCAAATATTGGTAGGTTTACCGTTTGATGTTTGTTTTCTAGCTCCTGGATCGGTAAGAGCTTACCATTCTCTATAAAATCCTCTGCTACCATCATCTTTAACTGTTTAAATTTACTAAGTCTCTGTGGAAGCCAGCCGGGGGGGAATTCTGGATTACTGAATATGGGTGTTAATAATGAGGGGTGAGCCGTCAAACCATATTTTTCTTTGTTTTTGGTCCATATTCTCCATGTACATTTCATTGTTCCCAGTTTTAATGTTTCCGAGAAGGTCTCCCTGCCCCGCACAGTCCACAGGGTGGCCGGGAGTGAGAGAGGCCTCGTATAGGTCGACTCTATCCCTGTTCAGCAGCAAGTCGCTGGGTCGTTGTTCCACATTATCACTTGTTTGAGTTGGGCCGCCAAATAGTACAGGCATACCCCGCATTAACATACGCAATGGGACCGGAGCATGTATGTAAAGCGAAAATGTACTTTAAGTGAAGTACTACCCTTTTCCCACTTATCGATGCATGTTCTGTACGGCAATCGTCATATACGTGCATAACTGATGTAAATAACACATTTGTAACAGGCTGTATAGTCTCCCCGCTTGCTCACAGCTTCGGTACAGGTAGGGAGCCGGTATTGCTGTTCAGGACATGCTGCCAGGCGCATACGCGAGCTGCCGTTTGCCTATTGGGTCGACATGTCCTTACTCGCGAGTGTACTTAAAGTGAGTGTCCTTAAAGCGGGGTATGCCTGTATTTAATGATATCTGGGGCCGCCAGGCCTCTGCATTCTTTTGGTGCTAGCATTATATTTCTAGCTACTCTTGGTCTTTTATTTTGCCAAATAAATTGAAAAATTCTGTTTTGCATATTTTTTAATTCCGACATTGGGATATCGATTGGGAGAGTCTGGAAGTAATACAGAAGTCTCGGTAGGATATTCATTTTGACCGTGGCTATTCTTCCTAGCCAAGATATCTGTATTCATTCCAGCTTTGTAGATCTTTTTTTAGCCTCTCAAATAAGGGCGGGTAATTGTATTGGTATAGTAATTTATACTCCCGTGCTATTTGAATTCCCAAGTATTTAATTTTTGTGGAGCTCCATTTATAATTAAAATTTGTTTGTAGCAGTTTGTCCTCGGGGCTAGGTAGAGATATATTTAATGCTTCCGACTTATCCATATTGATTTTATACCCCTAGATTTTGCTGAATTTATCTAGTTGTGAGTGTAGATTCGGGAGTGAAGTCAAGGGGTTGGCTAGAGTTAGGATAATGTCGTCAGCAAAAAGGGATATTTTGTAATCCGTATCTCCAATTGTAATACCACTTATATTTCTGTCCTCTCTAATTGTTGATGCCAAGGGTTCGATGGAGAGGGCAAATAGAAGCAGAGACAAGGGGCATCCCTGTCGAGTACCATTCTTAATGTTTATAGGGTTCCAGTCTCCTCCTGGGAGCTTCACTACGGCCATGGGAGTTTTGTATAGGGCTCTGATCCCCTCCAGATATGGGCCCGTAAATCCGAATTTAATTAATGTTTGGTCTAAAAAGTCCCATCTGATCCTGTCAAACGCCTTTTCGGCGTCTAGACTTAACAGGATGGCTTTCGCGGATGAGAGATGTACATGGTCGATTATGTTAATGATTTTCCTCGTATTGTCTGAGGCTTGTCTGCCGGAAATAAACCCGACTTGATCCATGTGGATTAGTCTTGGAAGGATGGGGGTTAACCTATTGGCTAAAATTTTGCTAAAAAGTTTCAGGTCCGAATTAAGGAGGGCTATGGGGTGGTAGTTACCACACTGTAGTGGGTCTCTCCCTTCCTTAGGTATTACTGCCAGATTGGCTTTAGACATGGATGCTGGGATGGCTGTTCCCTCCAGAAACTCATTAAACATATCCAGTAGATATGGCGCCAAAATCAATTTTAATTTTTTATAGTATTGATTGGAGAATCCATCTGGGCCAGGCGTTTTGCTAGGTTTTAGTTGGGAGATGGCTTCTAATAACTGTTCCTGCGAAAGTTCTTTATTTAGTTCTGTTAGGTCGCTTTCCGCAAGGTTTGGGAGTTTACATGATGCTAAATATTTAGTTATGGCTTCCTCATTTGAAGCTTTGTTTAGGGGGAAATTGATGTTATATAATTTGGAATAGAAGTCTGAGAATGCAGCTGCTATCTGTTTTTCACAATATGTTTTGGTACCCGTCTTTGTTTGTATGACTGTTATTTGAGATTTGGTTCTCAGACCTCTCAATTTGGATGCTAGTAACCGGTCGGCCTTTTTCCCTTTGTCATAATATTTTTGTTTGGTCCACCGCAACGCTCTCTCCACTTCGTCTATTTGTATCTGTTTAAAGTCAGATCTAGTTTTGTCCAGTACTTTGCGCAGTTGTTTCGAGGGGTTAGCTTTATGTTTATGTTCGAGGAGTTGGACTTTCTCCGCTAATTCATTGTACAGTTTCTGTTTTATTTTTTTCTTATGTGAGGCTATGGAAATAATATTCCCCCGAATCATGGACTTATGGGCCTCCCATAGCATTGCTGGTGACTCCACCGAGCCCTTATTCAGCGTAAAGTATTCTCTGAGCTTTTGCTTAATCTCTATCTCTACGTCTATTTGGTTTAACAGAGAATCATTCAGTTTCCAATTGTATTGGTTATATTTATAGAAGGGGAGGGAGAGTGTCAGTGATACCGGGGCATGGTCCGACCATGATATAGATCCTATGTCTGACTGGGAGGTTGCCTGGAAGATATCTTTAGTGCCCAGAAAATAATCAATCCTTGAATAGGTCTGGTGTTGGGGAGAAAAATAAGAGTAGTCCCGCTGGCCCTGATGTGCGCCCGCCAGATATCTATCAGCGAAAACTCTTTTAATATATTTCGGAACTCTTTGGCGTTTTTTGCCGCAGAGCGTGGGTGAGGGGTTCCCAGTGGGCTCGCTCTATCCTGGTCAGGATAGACCAACTAACATGTTGAGATCTCCCGCTAACAATAATGTATCTCTGGGTTGGGGGGCCAAGATGTCGCAGAGGTCCCTCAGGAAACCGGCTTGACCGTCATTTGGGGCGTAAATGTTAACAAGGGTAATCTCTACCTCTGACAGTGTGCCCTGCAAAATGAGGAATCTACCCTCTGGGTCTGAGGTCTGCTTTTTGATTGTGAACTTAACGTTTTGTCTAAATAGGATAGCTACCCCCTTTTTTTTGGTGGAACAAGATGCATAGTATGCCTGCGGGTTGAATCTCTGAAAAGTGTTAGGGGGTGTTACCGTATTAAAATGTGTTTCCTGTAGGAACAACACATCCCCTTTCGTCTTTTTTAGTTCTTGCAAAGCGAGCTTTCTTTTGATTGCTGAATTGAGTCCCCTAACATTTAGGGACACTAATTTAAGTGTTGTGTGGTGTGTCATTCTTAAAGGTGTGATGTCTCCAGGGGCCTACCTTTCCTTCCACTTTCCCAAGGTGGTGGGGGATTCCACAGTCATACCGTGTCCTGGTGGCATTGTGGGGTTGCCGCTGGATCTTGGCATCTGGGGTTCCTGCTTGCCCTCGACCGTGCTTGTCCCTGCTGGTTATGTATGGACAAGGGAACAGGATTATGCATGGGTTTACCTTGGCCTGTCTGGCACTAAGTACCTGGTTCGTGTGGTTGCTGATTCTGAGGTAGCTTTTAATTTGCCGTTTGTGGGTGAAGTCGGTTGGGGGGGTGTGGAGGGGTAAGGGGGGGGGAGTAGAGAGGAGGAAAGAGTGAGAAATAGGTGGAAAAAGAGAAAAGAGTGGGCCGTCGAAGAGCCCAGTTACGGGGACCCTCATCTCTCTAAGGATAAGGGTAGTGGGCCTAATGCCCCTGGGAGACTTCCCTGAGCACCGCCTTCCTGGAGCCATCTGGAAGGTCGGAGAGCCCTCCTGTAAAAAATAAACATTATGCCCAATCCTTTACAAATACATATAAACTGGAGTAACCTCATAACTTCACGTTTGCATCTATTAGCCTGTCCATCCGGTTTCTATTTGCTTGCGTGTCTTTTAGTTTTTTTTTTCTTTTCCCTTAGCAGGTAAGTGGGGTGACTGTCTATAGGGGGGGTGGGGTGAATACGTTAGCACGTGAGGGGGAGGATGGGGTGGAGAGGGGGTGAGGGGGGGCAGGGGGGTGGTGGGTGTGGGGGGGCAGAAAATAGGGAGGTGGAGAGGGAGGGGAGGGAGGGACCGGGGCGGTGGGAGGGGAGGGAGATGGGGGGGGGGAGGGCTCGTCTGACTATGATCTCCCTGGCGTCCCTCTGAGTTTTTGTCACCTCTCTGATATTAACCTGCGTTTCTGTCAGTTTTCCTCAACCATAGCTGTCTGAGTCTTATAGTTTTTTGCTACCTTAGTTATTTAAATCTATTAGTCTAGTGCTGGATGTGACACTAGGTGGTGCTGTTCTGTCATTTACAGGGTATTCTGTAATTGCTGAATATCTATCACTTTGAATGGATCTGACATTTTCAGGATGCAAAGGTAAACATATAAAAACATTTTAACTGTGTATCATTAAACTTTTATGAGTATAACTTATTTGAAAGGCTCACTTGTAGTTCTATTATGGAATATGGTAAATGTAACATAACATGGGGTATAACCTGAGTCCTCACTGTCCCCCTTGCTGAGTGTCGTTTGGTGTTCCCAACACCGCCCCTGAGTCCATCTTGGCCTCAACCGTCCGCCCCTCCACGGGCTCGCCCGGAGAGGTGGGGGGCAGAGGGGCAACTCCCCTCACCCCCGGCGATCTCCCCCCCCCCACCCCAAAAGCGCCCTCCCCCCCTTGTATTTGGCAGTCAGTTCCAAGCTTTCCTGTGTGTCTTGGTTTTCCGTGTGGATTTCCTCTCGCCTAGCTGGGGGGGGGGGTCTCTGTTTCTTTGCTGTGCGGGGAGGCGGCGAACGTTGCAGCTCCAAGGGCGTGTGTCCTCGGCAAGTTCGGGTAATTGTGGTCTCATCAGTGGGTGCAGACGGGTACATTTTATTCTCCTCCATGTTTCTTGGGGGTTCGAGAGGGGGGGCAACGGGGGACACCAACTTGTGGACTCCGCTGGGTGAGACCTTTTCACCTTTTCGCCTGTGTTATGCCTCTCACTCCTCTCCTGTTTGATTCCGTTGAGTGGCAAATCTCTGTGAGGCTCGTGGCCCCCTCTCTGTTGGCCTTTGGTCCTGCTCCCCATCTGCGTCTTCAGGGGCAGAGCCTCCCTGCGTGTGTGGAATACCCAGTCCCCTCAAGAATCTTGGTATCTCTTCCGGGTATGACAGGGAGTGGAACTTACAACCTGCCTGGACAACAATTTTGAATGGGAATCCCCATCTATACTTTATCTTATTGTCTCTCAATTTCAGTGTGAGGGGCTTAAGCTCTTTCCTGCGGTCCACCGTGAGCCTTGAGAGGTCACTGTAAATTTCGATGTGTACATTGCGGAACTGTAGGTTTCCTTTCTCCCTACTGGCCATCAATATTCTCTCTTTTGTAGAGTAGTAATGGAACCTGACCAGTGTATCTCTGGTCCTCTTGGGGTCGGCTAACTTAGGTCCCGGGGCCCTGTGGGCTCTGTCCATCTCTAATTTTTCAGGGGTCAAGTCGGGCACCAGGTGTACAAAGAGGTCTGACAGGTATGTGCGTAGCTGTTCAGTTTCCACTGACTCTGGGACGTACCTTAGTCTCAGGTTCTGTCTCCGGTCCCGGTTTTCTTGGTCCTCGGCACTCTCCCTGAGCCCTCTGATTTCCCAGTGCAGGCGGTTGATCTCGTCCTCTGCAGAGGATTGGGCCTGCTCGAGGGATTCAACTTTATGTGTTAGTGTGTCCGTTTTGGCTGTTAGGAGGTTCATGTCCGCCCGCAAGGTGTTAACTGCTTTGGCCAAACCATCCTGAAATTCCTTCCTCATTTTAGTGAAGAGGTTCTCTAGGTACGTTTTATTTATATCTATGTTTGCTGTGCCTTGCTCCTGCATTCCGCCCGGGTCTTCCCGCGTGTTGATCGAGCCGCCATCTTGGGAGTTCTCACAGCTCCCCGTGGCCCGCTGACTCGGAGGGAAGTAGCTCGTTACGGGGTTCTGATTTGCTCTTTTGTTCTTGCCGCTCATGCTGGCTGCCTTCCCCTCGCCTTCAGCATGGGTTTTGGGGGTACGATCGCTCGATTGGGGATATTTGGCTAGGTTATTCAAAGGAGGGCTCCGGAGCTCCGCTCTCAAGCCTCCATCAACGGTGACGTCACCGCATTTTAAATAATTTTTAATGTGCCGATGTTTGCGCAGAGAGAGCGGCGGATCTCTCTCTGCTGCAAACACAACTCGCCAGGGGACGGCTTCTCGGCAGTTTCTCGCCAAGAAGCCGTCTCGCCACCGCTTACTTGCCATTATTTCAAATGGTGGTGGCGCATTCATTCGCCAGGGATTCGGCCCTCCCTGCATACAGCGGGGTTAACACGCCAAAAACCTGGCGAATTGAAACCCTGGCGAATGCAATTTCTCGGCCCTTTCTGCATAGGCCCCTAGCTGTTCTGACACAGTTTATATAGGCCTAAAAAGTCACCTGACAGTGTGGTTCTGTCTGCTTAATTAACACATCTGAGGCACATTCAAACAAATGGTTTTCTACACAGGGTGTTCCCTGCCTAGGTGGCAACACTTAATTTGATTAGGGGTAGACAGAAAACAGCATTCAAATATGTTTTTTACCTAGCATTGGATCACTTGCATATACTATATAATACACACAGCAAAGGCTTCAATGAGGATTTAGAGATGTTTTTTAACTGAGGAGAGAAGAAGGATAAGATCCATTAGGGTAAGAGTTCCTTCCTTTTAAACTTCAGTTATTCAGTAGTCATGCCACTTATAATGTGCCACTTGGATATTTTAATCTCCTTGCAGATTTTGTGTTTGGATTACCAGTGAT
Source organism: Ascaphus truei (assembly GCA_036426205.1). NCBI lineage: Eukaryota > Metazoa > Chordata > Amphibia > Anura > Ascaphidae > Ascaphus > Ascaphus truei. The sequence goes on from WSYH01005573.1 coordinate 40,881, forward strand.
TATTAGATTTTTTATAGATTTTTTATATATTTAATTATAAGATCCCCTTTGAAAAGTTTTTTATTTCTTCTTTTCTCTCACTATTTTGTCTGTGGTGATTTTTACACTAAGACCATATCGTTTCACTATTTAACATAAGGAAAGAGTATTGAATGTATCTATTTTTAGAATGTTACTAACTTTTGTCTCTTTATTTTTAGAGCACTCCCTGTTGTTTTATAATGTCTAATAAAACTGTGACTTAGTAATGTTAAGTATATATAATGTGAATCCCTCATACTGGTGAGGGGCCGCCTGTTTTTGTTCTAGCCTATCACTGAAGAGATGTATGTGTCTTTGGGTGGGGAGTGGATCCATGCGGTGCGGCCAATCACAGGAAGGCTGAGGGTATATGAAGCGCCCTCACAACTACCTCCGATATTCACTGAAGAAGTATTTTCTATACGAAACGCGTAGGAGAGGGCGCGTTCCATATCTTATACCCAGCAACTGGCTTGCCAAAAGCACCAAATAGTTGAGATAAAGAGACTTACTATGAATCCAAAGGTTAATGGGGTTAAGGATGCAGTACCTTTAGTTGAATCCTCTCTGAATGATGAGGCTGCTCCTACTTGACCGACCTGTCATGGCGCGTAGTAAGTAAAAGATAATTGTGGCACTTCACCACCACGGATAATGAGCTGTGTCTCTGCCGCCAACCCTATACCCGCTGGCTAGCGGTGGGTGGTCACGTGACCGGCGGCCGCGGCGAGACTCCCCGATCCGATGCAGGAACAGCTGTGCTTGCGCTTGATGAATGAGTGTGGCGCCTCACCGCCACGGATGATGTGTGGTGTCTTCACCGCCAACCCCTCACCCACTTGCTCGCGGTGGGCGGTCACGTGACCGGCGGCCGCGACGAGACTTCAGGACAGGGAGCAGGAGCAGCTGGATTTCAACTGTATCGGTGAATCGGCATGCTAGCTGCAATCTGTAGAGCATGTAGAATCCTCCCGAAGGGGGTGTTAGCGCTGCACGGCCGAAATGAAGGACTTGCTGGAGATTGATGATTGGATTATAGAAAAACTTTATTGCACATAGTGCAAGCAGATCCTCTTGACACGTTTCTGCCTAGTTGGCCTTTGTCAAAAGAGTGATCTGCCTGCATAAAAAACACATACATATAGGGTGTGTAAATGACCACACCTGTTCCTGTTACCCGACTCAACAAGCCACAGGTGTATTTCATCACCACTCCACAATGTGAAAAATTTAACAGAACAACATGTTAAAAGAAATTACCAAAATACCCTTATATCAAGCAAATATATGGCATTATATATAAACGGCCTGTGTTGCCTGAGAAAGATTATGTATTGTATAAATATGATGATACAAATATACATTGGTCATGATTAAAAACAAAGACATATTTAGAAGAAGAAATATGTGTTAATATATAAAAGCGCACAATGTGCCTTAATCTTGTAATGAACCCATAATGTTATTATAATAATATACCCGACTGTATGGATAGAGGTATTGTGGGAGACAATGCGACTTATAAATTACAATTGTGGATAATGGATATTGCCTAAGGGACCATTGAATGTATTTAGTATCATTAATATGCAATTGTATTCAAGGAAAAGAAAGAGAAAAGAAGACCAGGGAAGGATAAATAAATGTCAACTAAATAGGTTGATACATATATGTATGTTACTACATCATAGATACATTAGTCATGCAAAAAGTGTTTCAATTCCCATTCCACATTTAAACCATAAGGCTGCAATGTGTTCAGAGAAAAGATCCATGACATTTCTTTTTTATTTAAACGATTTAACCTATCCCCTCCTCTTACATGAATGGAAACATGTTCAGCACCAAAAAATTTGAAGTTCTTTAACCCACCCTGGGGACATTGAGAAAAATGTTTTGCCACTGGATGGAATAAATCTCGATTGTTAATTAACCGAATGTGTTCTGAAATTCTGATGTACAATGATCTAATAGTCCTACCCACATATTTATAATTACATCCACATATAATCACATACACAACATGAGTTGTTTGACAGTTGATAAATGTATTTATCCTGTATTTGCTATTTGGGAACAATGTGTGTATCCTTTTTGTGGGAGATGCGCATTTACAATATTTACAGAAACCGCATCTGTAAAATCCCTTGGGTATGTTTCTTATATTAGATTGTTTTGATTGAAACATACTTCTAGAGATAGATGTGGCTAATGTGTCGGCCTTCCTGAATGCAAATTTAGGTCCTGTTTTGGTAAACAATTCTAGATCTTTATCCAATTTAAGTATATTCCAATGTTTTGAAATTATTTGTCTAATTTGTGACGCTTGTTTGCTGTATTTTGTTATAAATAGTGGATTATCATTAAATCCCCGTTTTTTACATTTGTTAATTTTGTCACTTTTTTTGTGACTTAACAGTTGAGCTCGATCCATAGAATATGCACTCATGAAGGCCATATCCACATTTTCTTGTGTATATCCTCTTGACAGGAATTTAGACCCTAATGTTTTCAAGTGTTTCAAAAATGTTTCTTGGTTTGAGCAAAGACGTTTGTAC
>WSYH01005574.1:0-35280 GCA_036426205.1 Ascaphus truei
TATCTGAAGGATGAAGGAAGAAAATGTAAATATATTATGTTTTGGTGTCTTTCTAATGTTAGGTGACTGTTATCACTATGGTGTGTTTTTTTGGTTTCCAAAAAAGTCTGTAAACTTAAAAAAGTTGTTGAATAAAAAAAAAAAAATCGTTATTTTTAGATCCTTCAAGCGAATATGATATTGCCTCTAGGAGCATTGAGTAGCAAGTGTAGGAGCAAAGCATTCATGTATGGCAGTTTAACCAAGGTCTGAGGCTAGAAGGGTGAGAGTGGCAGAGAAGTGGGGCATGTAGATCTTGAGAGGAAGATAGGGCAAAATTATAGTTCATAACAAGGTTGTGGGGTCAGTAGAGGAGCAAAGAGAAGAGGGAGGAGAGGAAAGTGGAGCTGAGCGGTTGGCTTAATGAATCGCAGGTCTCTGCAGAATTGAGGGGTAAATGGAGGTGAAGAACAGGAGGAGAATTCAGAGATTCAGAGTAAATGAGATGAGGTGATGGTCAGGGAGAGGAAAGGGTAAATAGAGAAATTAGAGCGAGACAAGCTTCTGAATTAATCTTGGTATTTAGAGGCTACGAACACAGGCAGAATACACTGGTCAAATAGTGGAAGGTGATCTTAAAATTATTATTTTTTCCCAACTGCGTTCCATCTCATCCGCTGAAGATCAGCGACCCATTTCCAACCTTTATACTAATTTGAGAGCCTTATTACTCCTCTAATTCTGTTGCACGTGGCTTCTCCAGAATACCCAGCAAGCCTTCGGACTTCCTATAAGAGGCAATTAATACTCCCTGAATACTCCCTAAAGGTGACCATACTACTGTGTAACAAGATAGCCTTTGTCTTCACAAAAGGATGTTAAAGGTACTCACCATCGACAGAAAGTGTAACTATTTCTCCCATTATTGGGGTCAGATGTTCCCCAGTGTTTGGCTCTTCTTTCTCTGACTTAATCTCTAAACTCTCCAGTACAACCACTGGAAAATCTGCCAACAAGAAAAGGAAAATCCATCATGTAAAGCCGAGAGTGGAAACTCTTCTTGTGATATCCCTATACAGAAATACTTTGTAATGATTCCGAAGTAGATGTGAAAAGTTAGTGATTGAACTTGATGATTAATCTGGAGTGCTGAAAGCATGTTGGAGTTTTTGGTGCTACCAATGTTCAAACCTCAATAACAATGATATTCTCAATATAACCTTAGAAAATCATATCTGTTTTAATTATTAGAACATGTAGCTTGTAATTCTATCCTTGAATTAATGTTATTTTCCCCAATACTGTAGACATGTCTGTACATTTTTTAAACAAATTAAATAAAGACAAGTGAGGGTGTAAGGGTACTTACCACCAATAGAAAATGAATCCATTTCACTCTTTATGGTTGTCAGACGTTCCTCCGTGTCTGCCTCTTCTTTCTCCGACTTAACCTCTAAACTCTGAGGCACAACCACTGGGAAACCTGCAATGAGAAAAGGAAAATCCATCATGTAATGCTGGGAGTGGGCGCTCTTCTGATATCGGTATAATAGAATACCTCTTGTAAAGAAATGTGTTACTGACCCTTCTGGCAGAAAATTACTTAAAAAGTGTTGAAAACATCTTACCTGATGGTGGTTCTATAAACTAGATACAGAAAAGTAAACCCAGTTACGGTCACTCTTTCCCCTGAAGTGGGTGTATTATGACATAGTTAAAAATACCTTTATTAATTGCGTCATTAAAATATAGATAGTGTAGACAGCGACGCTTGGCTAAATCCTTCAAATTCAAGGATGAATGTTAGGATTTTCTGAATTAAAAAAGGTTGTTGTTTTTATAAATACTAAACAACTTCTGGTACAGTGACCAATTAATCTTTGTCATTATCTAAAACCATTCCCTGGATAATATATCCTGTTATACCTTTTAAGCTATGGCTATTTTTTTTGTTATATTGCTACCTCAGCTACTATTTGATACCCTGTATATAATTTATATATTACCATCCATGGGATATTAATACATATCCTAGCTCTATCTCTGGTTATGAACAAGGGTTATATATATATTGAACCCATTTAGGGAAATCAGGATTATTACGGTGGGAGATCTATACGTCTCTAGTCCCTATATACCTGTATACTAAGGGAACAGTTATTTTTCACCATTGGTCACTGTACCAGAGGTTGTTTAGTATTTATAGAAACAACAACCTTTTTTAATTCACAATATCTAACATTCATCATTGAATTTAAAGGATTTAGCCAAGCGTCGCTGTCTACACTATCTATATTTTAATGATGCAATTAATAAAGGTATTTTAAACTATGTCATAATACACCCACTTCAGGGGAAAGAGTGACCATAACTGGGTTTACTTTTCTGTACAGGCATAACCCGGTTTAAGGACACCCACTTTAAGTACACTCGCGTGTAAGGACATAATCGCCCAATAGGCAAACGGCAGCTCGCGCATGCGCCTGTCAGAACGTCAATACCAGCTCCCTACCTGTACCCAAGCTGTGCACAAGCGGGGAGACTATAGAGCCTGTTACAAATGCGTTATTTACATCAGTTATGCACGCATATGATGTTTGCCGTACAGTACATGCATCGATAAGTGGGAAAAAGGGAGTGCTTCACTTTAAGTACATTTTTGCTTTACATACATGCTCCGGTCCCATTGCATACGTTAATGCGGGGTATGCCTGTATCTAGTTTATCGCATTTACCTTAACCCAGAGGAGCACCATCCCCCACTTTACTTTAAGCTGAGCGAAGGTACCCCTCTGTTTTGTTTACCTGATGGAGGTTCTATTAGAAAAAACAGTGTAGCCCCCTCTTGGTTGACTACTAGTTTCTATAAGGCAGTTTTTCCCCAAATCCAGTACTTAAGTACCCCTAACAGTCCATGTTTTAAGGATATCCCTGCTTGAGCACAGGTGAATCGATCAAAACGATTGAGCCACCTGTGCTACTGTGACCATATTCTTAAAAACTGGACTGTTGGGGGTTAGTGGTGTGCCGAGAGCGTCCGGGAGCGGAGGAGCATGCGGGAACGGAGGTGCGGCGGCGGCCGGGAGCGAAATAGCATGCGGGAGCGGAGGTTCGGCGGCGTCAGGGAGCGGAAGAGGAGAGTGCGGAAGCAGAGGTGCGGCGGTGTCTGGGAGTGGAGGTGCGGCGGAGGTCGGCAGCGGGGGAGCAGAGGTGCGGCGGCATCCGGGAGTGGAGGAGAAGCGTACGGGAGCGGAGGAGGAGCGTGCGGGAGCGGAGATACAGCAGCGGCCGGGAGCAGAGGTGCTGCGGCAGCGCCCGGGAGTGGAGGAGCGTGCGGGAGCGGAGGCGTCCAGGAGCGGAGGTGCGGCGGAGGTCGGGAGTGGAGGAGCAGCGGACGGGAGCGGAGGTGCGGTGGAGGTCGGGAGCGGCAGAGGTCGGGAGCGGAGGAGCAGCGGACGGGAGCGGAGGTGCGGCGGAGGTTTGGTGCGGCGGACAGGAGCGGAGGTCTGGTGCGGAGGTTGGGAGCAGCGGAGGTGCGGCAGACAGGAGCGGAGGAGGAGCGGGCGCGGAGGTGCGGCGGCCGGGGCGGACATGCGGCGGATGGGAGCGGAGGAGGAGCAGGGGGGAGCGGAGGTGGTGGGGCGGGCAGGAGCGAAGGTGGGGTGGGCGTGTGGTGATCTGTGAACTGCAGGCATTAAGGAAACAAGCCACGCGGTAAGGGATTCCTGCTGTCCCCCGCCGGTCGGAGGACACTGTCACCAGGTAAGTGTCAAACCGGGTAGCCGGGTACCCGGCCGGGTAGAACCATTTATTTTGGTCAGGTTAACCGTTACCCTTTTTTTTTTTTTTTTAAATAGCTACCCGGTACAACACTATTAGGGGTACTTGAGGACTGGAGTTGGGGTTAATTATGATAATGGATTAACTGTGTGGGCCCCAGGTTTAACCCCTCTGCTTTCAACATCATGAACTGTGATGTCAGCATGGAGGGTATATACAGCCACATGCTTTGTTCTACAAGCAGGTTCACCAGAGTCTCAACTGAGGCCTTCATGCAAGTTCTGTAAATATGTTGTGTGTGTCTAGTCTGCAGCAAGGTATGTTCTGTCACTATTTGTTATTTTATAATGTGCCCAGTTCTTTGGTAAGCGCTTGTTAGAGAATCGTAAAAAAGTCAATTGAAACCCAATTTACCGTAATTGTATTTTCCTGGAGACTCCTTCCATGGCAGTGCTCACCAATGGGTTTAGTTCCACCCTCCAGCTGAGATAGGACAGAAATCTACCCGTGGAAAGACACTAAATAGCTCCTTCTTTCCTCCCCAAGTAGCCTTGGTACAAAAGCTGAAATATATAACTAGAAACATCTTAGATCTAAACTTTGTGAGGGAATTGGTGAGCACTGCCAGGGAAGGACTCTCCAGGAAGAGAAAATTACAGAAAGTTAGTATCAATTTTCTATTTCACTGTTGTCTACATGGCAGTGATCACCAATGGGACTTGCCAGAGCAGTACCCACATAAAAAAAGGGAGGGGGTCCTAGAATAAAACACCACACTCCTTGACACTCAAATATGATCTTTTATTTAAGTGGTGACGACTGCAGGACCTTTCTTCCAAAGCATGCGTCTGCGGAGGCTTGTACGTCCAAAGAATAATTCTTAATAAATGTACTAATTGACGTCCATACTGCTGCCCTGCATAATTCTGTGGGGGAAGCCTGCACCTTCGCTGCCCATGACGTGGCCATGGCCCTTGTCGAATGTGCATTTACCAGCTCTGGGACTGGAATCTTTTGAATAGTACAGGCCTTCCTGATAGCTGTTACAATCCATTGACTTATGGTAGATTTTGAGGCTGTTTGCTCTTTCCTTGCTTCCTTCAGAAGAATGAACAGTCTGACTTCCTAAATCCTTCTGTTTTGGAAAGGTAGAGCTTTAAGCACCTCACTACATGTAACGTGTGTAGAATCCGCTCTTTGTCGTTTGCTGGTTGATATGGAATTTTGAAACAACCTTAGGTAAGAAAAGCTGTACTGGTCTCAAGAAGACCTTTTCTTGATGAAAAATAAGGTAAGGTTCCTTCATGGACAAAGCTGGTAATTCACCAATCCTAAGCACAGACGTTACCAACTGGACTGTCTTTAGCATTAGATTCATGTCTGAAGCTTGAGAAAGTGATTCAAAACAGATGCCCCATCTGTTAGAGCCCGTAATACCAATGATAAATCCCAACTGGAACCGAGTCCCTGTATTGTGGATTGATTTTCTTCAAAACTTGGAAGAATCTACTTATGAGGTCTAAATCGGCCAAATGTCTCACTAGTAGTGCCGATAATGCGGACACATGAACCTTCAATGAGCTACAGCTGAGCCCTTGTTCTAGACATTCTTACAAAAAACTCCAGGTAGTTCAAGAAGCTTACACCTTGTTGCTCACTCCACTGATAGAATTGATGCCAGATTCTATGATATACTGTAGAAGTAGTCCTTGCCGCCATTAAGGCCTGTAACCCCTTATGCGACAGCCCTCTTGATCTGAGCAGCTCCCGCTAAACCTCCCTGACATAAAAATTCCATTCCCCTGGACTGGGATGTTGCACTGGATCCTGGAATATGAGGCCTTCAAACATGGGTAGTTGCCACAGTTTGTCTAGCAAAAGTTGAATTACCTGTGGGAACCAGTGTCACGGGAGACCAGGCATTAACACCTTTTTATCTGGATCATACACTGAGCAAAACAAGATAAGTGAAATAAATTGGAAATTTATTCGCATGAAAAGACAAACACACAATGTTACAAAACTACATAAGAAGAACACACTTACTTGGGACCTGGGGTAAAAAAAAATAGACTTTCCTAGCTTAATATAACATGAAACAAGAGTCTTTAGTTGACCGGGACTTAGTCCGAGATGTCCTGGAACTCAAATCGGCAAATGTTCCTGATGCCACCGCTGACTTTCCTCCGGAGGTGCTGAAATAAGTTCACCGGAAGCTAGCTCCAAACGCCCTGGAACTCGATTCAGCTTGCAATCCCAGCCGCGACCGCTACGTTCCTTTTTGAGAACTTGGTCCTAAAAAGCTGGACTGAAATATTTCACTTCGGATTTCTGAAGCCGGTGTCTTTGTTATTTTTTTCGGAGCATCTTTTGGTCGTTTCAAATTTGCCGCTGCTGTTTTGGCGCTTCAAATCTGACGACTGGATTGGCTGAGGGAGTCTTTTAGTATTTTAGTTCATTTATGAAATACTCCAGCCAATCCCTGCGTGGGAACTTTCCTACCAGCCAATCAGAGCGATGCCAGTCTTCTGAAGTCAGGCAAGCGGATCTTCTGAAATCGGCCAAGGGGATGCACAAGATTTTCACCTTAGCCACTTGGTATGCAGAAGCCTCCTGCTGGTTTAGGCTCCTCACAGTCTGGTGGGGCAAATGGTAGTCTTGAGGACTTCCATTCATCCCAGGATGTGGGCATATAAGCCTAAACTTCATGCCCAAATGTTCTTCACACCTGGCAACCTCTGGTGGCTTTCATGTCCGATGTCTGGGTAGACTCGCTGGCACAAGCTGGTAGGCCAGTGACTGATCCAGAAGATTGGTCCAGATTGACCCAGCTCATTATACTGTGCACAAACATATATGTTTTAAAACACACTGTTTAATAAAAATATAACTCTTAGGATATTTTTCAAAGTCATTCTGGTATGGGGAATAGAATAAAAAGCTGCACTTTATTTCTTACTAGCCATATTTCCCACACACTATAAACTGGACATGGGCTTTTAAAACTCCTCACAATCTAAATGTATGGTTGGAGCACCTCAGAGCCCCTATATAGGTTCTGGGTGACCTGGGCATTAACTGGGTATCCCCCCTAACCTAGGAAACCCTTGACAAGTTCAAGGACACCTCACATCCCTATGCCCCATTTACCTTTCTGGTCTGTGCTGAAGCAGGGAATCCTAGCGGTGAGTCGCGCAAGCGTTTTTAAGGGGAGATTTTGCCGGAGCAATGTGCCTATATGTATCCGGGAATCCGACCCGATTCCCGGCTACATTTTTCGTGTATCCAGCAACTCTGGACTCCAACTAGCTAGGCACATTCTGACCACACTTTCTCCGTAACCCTCCCCCCCCCCCTTGAAACTCATAGCCCAGCATTCTCTGCTTGCTGGCAATCCTGGAAAGGTAAAAACACATACATTCTGTAGCGTCGCATGATTTTACAACAAGCATGTACAATCACTGGGCTCAAGAGCTGACACTCCCGAACCCCAATACATGGATCAGAGGTAACCATATGAGCTTAACCTTTATTGTGAACCTGGTTACCCCCTCACCGTCACAACCGGGCTCTGCGTGGCCAATTTGGGAGTATAGCCACTACGTCTGCCTTGACTTGTCTGACTTTCCTGAGAAATCTTGGGAATTGGTGGGAACACGCATGAGAGTCGGAACTTCCATGGAACGGACAGGGCGTCTACTGTGGTAGCTACTGGATGAAACATTCCTGAGCAGAGCTTTTGTTACTTCCAGTTTCTTGATGTTGCCATGAGATCTGTTGTCCCCCATTTTGCGACTAATTGATTGAAAGTCATGTTTGACAGGCACCACTTTCCTGGATCTAGGGTCTACCGGCTGAGGACGCCTGCCCACAGATTTATTTTCCCTGCGATATTAATTGCTTTAAAGTCTGCTAGATGACATTCTGCCCAGGTAATAAATCGGGTGTTGTTCCTGTTGGAGTACGGGGCTCCTTGTGCTTCCTTATATAGGTCACCTTAGTATGGTTGTCTGACCTGATATTTAAGTTGCACCCTCGTAGTAGTGGTGAGAAGTGCTCAATTGCCTCCATTACTGCTCTAGAATGCTAGCTGACATTTCATGACTTACAATAGTCAAGAAAAATTGCCTCTCTTGGTCCCGAGCTGGGCTCCCCAGCTTGTGCCACTTGTGTCAGTCATAAGCATGAGCCAGACCTGATCTTGTAGAGGAAAACCTGCTTTTAGGTTCTTGTCGCTATCACACAATTTCAAGGATTCTCTTACGTTTTTTGGTAAGGAGTTACATTAGTCCAGTCTTGCCGCCTGCCTCTGCCAATGGCGCAAGAAGTTTTGTTGTAATGTTTTCTATGCCACCTGGCCAAGTTTACCACCTGTACGGTTGGTGATAGAGTGCCCATCAGCCTCATGCATTAATGAGCCCGCCATCGATTGCTGGCTCTGGCTGTTCTGACCGTCTCCTTCAAATGTTTTATTTTGTCGCAAGGAGGAACCACTCTGCCTTGCTGTGTGTTTAACTCCATCCCCAGGAATCTCAGATTCTGGGTTGGGCTTAATTGTCTCTTTTCCGTGTTGACCAACCAATCATGATGTGAAATGAATTCTAGCATCCTTGATAGGAGTTGACGTAAGAGGACTCAGTCCTGTGCCTTTATCAGAATTTCGTCCACGAAGCGGAAAATTTGTATTAGATTTATTTATAAAAATGTTTTACCAGGATGTAATGCATTGAGAGTTACAGTACCTCTTGTTTTCAAGTATGTCCTGGGCACAGAGGTATGACGACAGACACATGGTTACATTAGGTGAAATGGGTTTTACATTATGTATAAAGACATTGCAGGAACAGTTAAAGATACAATATGTATTCTTACATTTGGCAATGACTGTTATCAACAGAGAAGAGCTCTGAATTGGTAGTGTGCTACCCCTATTGCAAATTGCAGAAATCATCTGTGACATATGGGTACGTGAAAGTAAGCATCCTTTAGGTATACTGATACAAGCCAGACCCCCCCCTTGTCCACTGCGGCAATAATGGTGCTGAGGGACTCCATTTTGAATTTCCTTACATTGAGCAGTTTGTTTACTCCTCTTAGGTCTAGGATAGACCCGAATATTCCGTTCACCTTTTTCACGAGGAACACTGGTGAGAAGATACATCGATATCTTTCTTTGTGGTTGAATTGCATGATCATTCATAAATTAATAAGCTGTTGGATACTGATGGTTAATGCCTGTCTGGCAAGTTTCTCTGTCATCGGGATCTTATGAACCTGTGCCTTCCAGGTATAGTTTTGAATTCCAGACAATTATACAAGCATCCAAGAGACTGTAATCGTTTGCGCCCAAACATAATGGAATTAAGTCTTCCTCCGACGTACTGTAGGATGTTCAAGCTCCTATTATCTCATGCAAACATCTCAGCCACTCTATGAGGGTCCACCTCTTCTTGGCCCAAAAAAAGAGAGCCCTGGCCTCCACACCAGGAGGCTGTTCTTGTATAACCAATTCCGGGCCTGTAGGATCTCATTGCTCGGTTGTTGACCCCCTCATTCATAGATGAAATTGCGCCATGAAATCTACTCTTCCTTTCCTGTGCAAGGAATAGAGTTTTGCTTCCAGAACCTTCTCAATGACGGAATAGAGTTTCCTACTGAACAGACGAACTGCGAAAGGAATTGAACACAGATTGCTCTTAGATGACAAATCTGCCTGCCAATATCTTAGCCAAAGTGCTCATCTGGCTGCGACAGACGGTGACATAGACCTTGTTGTCAGCCTTATTGAATCCAGTGATCCTTCTGCTACAAAGGCCACTGCCAGTTTTAGCTCAGAGTGTGGCTCAACTATCTGGGATCTTTTAACTCCTCTCTCCAGGGCTTCCTCCACATTAGCAAGCCATACACTTCATAGCTCCACACGGATGTTATGGCTACGGAAGGCCTGCAAGCTGCGCCCGCAGCAGTAAACAATTTCTTTAAGGCATTCTCCATCATACCGTCTTGAAGGGAGAACGCATTGTCCACAGGCAGGGTTGTTCTTCTGTCTAACCTTTATACCGCTGCATTCACCTATGGTGGGGAATCCCATGCTTGCACTTTTTCCTCGAATGGGTACATTCTTGAAAATGTCCTAGTCAAAGGAGTTTTTTGTCTGGCTGGGACCACTCTAATGTGATCATCTCCTTCACATCTTCATGGGCCAGGAAGGTTCTTGGTTTCCTGTGCAGGCTCCTGAATATGTGATTTCTAGGTTCCGAAAGGGGAAGGCTCATCCTCGGTCTGTAAGATCTCTCTTCCTGCCTTGAGAAGTGACCAGATCAAAAGTGGACGATTCTTCCTCTGCTGAAAACTCATTATCTGAAGATTCCATTTCCAGTTCCATCCTGCTGAATTGTTTGCCCTCTGAATTCTCAGAAGATTAATCTTACAGGCTTTCTAGGCAAGTACATGATCTTGCCCACAGTTTAGCCTTTATGGGCAGACTTTGAAGAGGCTGCTTCAATGACCTGGGTTACTGCGTCCTGCATCCATGAGATGAAATCCAACATGGGTCTTTTGTCTCAACTCTTCAGCAATCTCCACAAAGTCTTCAATTTTCCAATGCAAGCTTCTCACAAGAGACACAATGATTTGTTTTCTTCATGGTCTTCTTTGCAACAGTTGGTTCTGTAGGCACTCTGGCCACTGGATCTTCCTGTTGTGAGTTTGGAGTACTGACATAATATGAATATCAGTAATTACTGTATAACCATCTCTTTTTTTTTTTAAACAAAAATTGCAAGAGTACAACTACTACTATCTCCCTGGGGCTTACGTTGGGACTTTAGCAACCACACTTTTAGAAGAGCTTGCATCCATGATGTATCCTGGTTAGGTCCTGATAGGCTTGCAGACTTTAGCAATGCATATATAGTTATGGTAGGCTTGCAGCAGTTACACCTTTACATGCAGCACTTGAGCAGGGTTCCAGCGTGTGTGCTGTCCTCCACATGTCTTAATCCTCCTGCGAGAGTAACAGGGCAACAAGAGCATGCGCTTGCTTGGCAATTTAAAATCCTTTTATTTCCCCTCGGACCAGTAACCCCACGCGGCCTTGCGCGAGCTTTCTCGCTGCTACTCGTGCATCCACGCGGTCGCATGCACTCGCCTGTCAAAGAGGCTTCAGGAGCTGCGAACCTCAGCGGCTATTTGCAGCATGACCGTCTGACGGACCCCGGAACAGCTAACTCCTTGGAGCGCGGACGTCCGAGCTACAGCGAAAAACAGATGCAGACAACTCCCCTGGATCTATTACAAGATAATCGGGTAAGCTCCCACTATACTACGTAAATACACTAACCTCTACCTCAGATGGGTAGGACAGAAAAAAAAAATATCTGGGGAGGAAAGGAGGGATATTTATGGCCTCCCACAGGTAGATTTCTGTCCCATCTCGGCGACAGGGTGGAACTTAACCCATTGGTGACCACTGCCATAGGGACAACAGGAAAGTTATTTATATATATATGCGTGAAGTGTGCAGCATAGTTCCCATACGGTTGCCCCCACAGTAAATTGAACGTATGTTGTTGAATCAGCCAATTATGAAAGTTCTTAGCACATCGCTGTCTCCATGAAAGAAGTTTCCATTTCGTCCTTCGCAATGGGTAACGCAAGATAAGTACCTCCTCTAGATAGGACCGGAACCTACTAGAGGATGATTATCTAAAGCGCTTATATTTTGCTGCATGTATTGTGTCATGTTATCTGTGTATATCTATGTGAAGTGTTTATAGACTGCGTTCAATAAACATACTTTGGTTTATAAAAGAGCCATTTGTATTCCACATTTTCATCCAATCCCGGCCCACACCATCTATATGGCTGAGAGACTGAGCATTTACGTTATGGATTATTCTGTGGAGCCGTGAAAGGGGGGGTTAACAAGATGAATTAATTTGGGTGTTTAACTCGCATAACTGCAAAATACAGGCATACCCCGGTTTAAGGACACTCAGTTTAAGTACACTCGCGAGTAAGGACATATTTTCAATAGTACCATACCCCTGTGTCCGTACGCTCGCTTCACGAGTACAGACACTTATTCTGCCCTACAGACCGCCGTAGTAGTGACGCGCTGATTCCCCTCACCCAACAGGCAAACGGCAGCTCGCGCATGCGCCTGTCAGCACATCCTGAACAGCAATACCTGCTCCCTACCTGCACCGAATCATCGATAAGTGGAAAAAAGGTAATGCTTCACTTTAAGTACATTTTCGCTTTACATGCTCTGGACCCATTGCGTATGTTAATGCGGGGTATGCCTGTAACTGCAAAATACCAGATATTCCCTCCTTGGAGATTTGAAAGCCACTAAAATATCTCCTCTACTCACTTAACACGTGTGGATCCATGCTGGTAGTGAGCAGCGCTCCTCTGGAGGTGCTGAGATATGAGGTTCATTGATTTATATTTCCTAGGTATCAGCTGTGCCTGTATAAAAAAAAAGAAAGAAAAATTTTAATTAATACGATCTCTTTTATTGGACAAATTTAAAGAATTTAGTATAAGCTTTAAAACTTTTAAGACAAAAACAACCCAAACATCAGAGGCGCCTAAACAAACATATGGTCCAACCTCAAACAGGAACTTCATTTCAAACAGTGCAAAATTCATCTATGGTTCAGGATTATGGAACATAATCACCTAGAATAAAAACCACAGTATAAAAGAGTCAGAGATCAACAGCCATGAGAATAGCAAACTCATTTTAGTGCAACATATTCATATACTGTCCAGTTCAATACTATGAATAAAAAGAAGCAGATAAATCTGGTGCTCCAGTTTGGCGTTAGAGAGACTGATAAAAGTTCCCGATACGCTCTCCGGTCCAGCAGTTCTGTTCCATACTGACACCGTCTCTCTATTATTTTATACAGTGAGAAGTGGGCAATGCAGAACAGTGCAGTAACTCCCTCTAACCTGACCCCACTTCTCACCATATTAAATAGGGGTTTGATCGCCTCACACCCTTATCGTCTCATTTTCTTTCTTATCAGTTGTCATACATAACACAAGTGAGCACGTGACTTGTGTATGTAGCAGGGTCACCCCTGACTACTATTCTGCCCCATAGACTTATCGTTAGGGGTCCTTATTTAACATACAAATCTATTGTAGCAAAAAAGGTATCCAGTTACTTTTCAAAGTTTGAATAGGGTCCAAAAACAGTACTTAAATTTAGAGTTAATATACAAAAAGCAGTACAGTGCTTGGTTACAGAAAAAAGATTGTTACAAGAAACATACATTATTATAATACGCAATTGAGAGAAATCCAAAAAGGAAAAATGCGGGTGCACTGCTGATTCAAACGAGAAAAACTGGAACGCAATGACCAAAGGTTTTATTGAAATGTAAATAACATAGGAGGCGCATGCGCGACGGCAGAGGGAACGGACGCCTAACTGCCTAACTGAAGTGCTCCGTTCCCTTCAGCATTAACCAAACATCAAACAGGCACTTAATCAGCATTTAGAACAACACAGTTGAGAGCTTTATAGAGCAGAACCGACAGGGATGTGTACGAGAGCCAAATCAAAAAAGCTTACCCCCCCCCCCGTGCTCACAGACTTCTTCCCCAGGGGAGGGATGGCGGGAGCGGTGGACTCGAGGGGACTCCCATTGCTGGAGGAGTCAGGGTCTGAAGGAGAGCAAGCAGAGGACAAGAGAGATAAACAACTGGTGGCCCGCGCTGATCAAGGAGTTCTGCAAAGAGCTCAAAGCATTCTCTCACAGTTAACAGAGATCAGGAGAGATGTAAACAGCGTGGGAGAAAGAACTGCCGGGCTGGAGGGGCAGATGGAAACAGCAACACAGGCACTTAAAAAGAACGAGAGGGAAACGGCTCAACTCAAAGCCCTAGTGATGGAAATCGGCAATAAGCAAGAGGACGCGGAGAACAGGGACCGACGAAACAACATTCGCCTGAGGGGGGCCCCTCAATCTGTAGCAGACCTGGAGGACTACGTGACAAGATGGCTGGTGCACATGTTGCCAGACAAACCATAATCAGACATCCATCTGGATCGGTGCCACCGTGCTCTGAGAGCAACCAGGGAACCCACCCAGGGACATTATCATGCGGTTCCATTATTTCCGCGTCGAAGAGGATTTATGCCAAATCACTAGGGCTGCCAACAGCATAGAGTTTGAAGGAGACAGTCTTACAGTGTTTCAGGATATTTCCCCCACCACACTGCTAAAACGTAAGAGTATGGCCCCGTAACCAAAATCCTAAGGGACAGGGGGACCCGCTATCGTTGGGTTTTTCCATTATCTTCCTAAAGAATGGGGTGCTACGTACACTAAAGCAGCCAGAAGGAGAGGAATTCCTGTGAAAAATAGGGATTAATCCTGGTCCTGCCAGTCCTGCAAACCTACCTTCAGAGGAAGAGAAGGCTCCTGGTCAGTCGGGGAGAGAAGTGAGGGCGTTAGCAGGTTAACAAAGAAGCAAACAGACAAATGGAAACAGAAAAGAAACAAATTAAATACCAATTAAAGGCTTAAAGGGGCCCAGCCAAGTTACAAAAGTTGGGGGAGATATCCACGAGGTGGAAAAAAACGGTGCACAGCCAAATGAAGCAGAGCTGGATTATGTGACCATAAAAAAGTATTTATTGGTTAAAAGAACATGACTTCGTTTTTCACACATGGCTTCTCCATTTTGGCTTTATTTTTGTTAAATAAATCATGACACGGTGTAATATGTCACGTGTTGTTCATCTGAGGTTGTATTTATCTAATTTTAAGACCTGCTAAGGAACAGATGATTGTTATTATGTCCTGGTATGTATAACCATAGAGTTCAAAGAGGGTGTACTTTCTTTTTCACACCACTGTACCCGGTGGTGAGTGTGATTCATTGGGAGGTATACAGTATAGGTATACCGGGTTCTCGTGAGGAACTATCCCGCCAATGCTGGGATCCTCATGGGTGGATTTGCTACACAAATTCACCTCAGGCTCCCCAGGAGCGACAGCTGTCTGTGCGTAGGTTTACTGGCTATGCATCTTAACCCAGGCTGTGCAATGCAGC
This sequence comes from Ascaphus truei, assembly GCA_036426205.1. NCBI lineage: Eukaryota > Metazoa > Chordata > Amphibia > Anura > Ascaphidae > Ascaphus > Ascaphus truei. Next base: position 14,839 of record WSYH01005574.1, read on the forward strand.
AAGCATAAGCTTATAGGGGTCCATGTCAAAATAGATCTGAAGTAAAAAGGTGGCATGCTCATTTGCATGTCATTTCCCAGAATCCCTTGATGCAGCGGAAGCACTGTGTGCTGGGTGATAATGGTGAAAGGCAGGGTTGCAGACCTGTCTAAGACATGCAAATGAGCACACAGTAATATTTCCATTTCAGAGAGATATATATATATATATATATATTGTAAAGCAATATACAATATATAATATATATATATATAATATAATATAAGCAATATATATATATATTGTAAAGCAATCGGCGCAATAAGAAAAGTGTCCGTTTATACAAAAAACCCTTATAGGAGAGGAACTGATTGTTTATGTTGATAGTACATCATATAATGTCCTGAACTTGTTACATTAAGCAATAAAGAATGTCACTGGAACGTGAAAAAGTGTTATATTGGCTGTGTTAGTGATGACTTACAATGTTGCAAGAAATTCATTGGTGTAAAACCGCATTTCAGTATGTCAATTTTCTTCTCCGTATCACTGTTTCTGTGCCCCAGAGTCCAAAAGCAAAAAAATGCAGCAGGTGTCTGTGGCTTTTTGCTGGATACACTACTGTACGTCACCTCGGTGTAAGGGTTCCGGTCCTGGCTTTGGCTGGAACTCACCCTTACAGGGCTATGGAGCTTCCAGCCAAAGCCCTCCCTGTACTGGGCAATTGGAATCACCTGGTTCTGGGCTTACACTGTAGTCAACTTGATACTGCCTTCTATGCCGCTCTGTCCCTATTGGCTACCCGTGATATATAGGTTGAGCCCTTCCATCAGGAAGGGGCTGAGCATAATTCTTGAATCGCTGTATTCCTGGTAACCTGTGCTTGCTACAAGCATCTCTGTTTGGCCTACCTTGGGTGTTCCTGTGCTGAAGCGCTGGATCCCCAGCACTGTAGCTTCTTGGTTCCTGTGGCCTGTCTGCATGCCCTGCTTACAGAGGCTTTCATCACTTCCTGCTCTGCATCTGTGCTCATCAGCAGCAACCCTGCTTGGCCCGCCTGGCCTTTGTGCGCTGAAACTCTACGCTGAAGCCTTCCTTGTTCCTGTCGACCTCCCATGCTGGAGCATCTACGCTGGATCCCCTGCGCTGTAGCCACTCGGTTTCTGAGACCTTCCCTTGCGCTGAAGTGCCTACGCTGAAGCTCTTCGCTGAAACTTTCCTGGTACCGACCCCAGCCTGTGACCTCGACCATCCTCCTGTGCTGCCTGCCTTGACCCCAGCCTGGATAACGGAGGTGTGCATAAAATAAAAAATTAATAGACGATACCATTCTGTGGCTAACAAAATGCTTTTATTTGTGAGAGCTTTCGAGATACACTGATCTCCTCTTCCGGCGGTGTAAATATACTGTACTGTATACACATATACATACGTGTTAAAAACGGAGCTGAGGGGTGGGGGTTGGTAAAATATATATATATATTACACCCATTTTTTTACCAGCCCCCTCTCCCCCCATAGCTCTGTTTTTAACATGTATATGTGTATATATTTACACTGCCGGAAGAAGAGATCAGTGTATCTCGAAAGCTCGCACAAATAAAAGCATTTCGTTAGCCACTAAACGGTATCGTCTATTCGTTTTTGAGATATATAGATATATAGATATATATATTAGTGCAAATATATCAAGTGCGCAGAAACAATAGGGTTAAGTAGTTTCTTATAAGTTAAGTAGTTTCGTATAGGTGCAGCCACAATGCTGGTTTTAAACACAAAAACCTAGGAATCTATGAAAGGTAAAGCATTCGGCGCAATAAGAAAAGTGTCCGTTTATTAAAAAAAACCTTATAGGAGAGGAACCGATTGTTTATATTGATTGCAGATCATATAATGTCCTGAACTTGTTACATTAAGCAATAAAAACTTTCACTGGAACGTGAAAAAGTGTTATATTGGAAGAGTTAGTGATAACTGACAATGTTGCAAGAAATTCATTGGTGTAAAACCGCATTTCAGTAAGTACATTTTCTTCCCCGTATCACTGTTTCTGTACTCCGCTGGTTAGTTACCTTTTGCTTAGAGTCCAAAAGCAAACAAATGTAGCAGGTGTCTGTGGCTTTTTGCTGGATACACTATTGTCCGTCACCTCCGGCTATCAACCGCTCCGGATCCCCGATTGTAGTCAGACCTTCACGCTGATAGGACTGATCACATCCAGTCCCCTATGCCTTTGTGAGGATTGGACCTCGATCCTGCCCCTGTGATGCTTTGGGTGACGCCCCTCGCGCATGCACTGCGAGCGCTGCAGTACTCCTGCTGGCACCGGACCTAGGCTCTGGCCCCGCGCCGCGTCCCTTGACGCAATGGAAAACATCACTGTTCCCACTTCACATTGGTGCCGCAATACCAGGGGCACTCGAGGGGTTAATGCCAACTCCCTTTATTACTCCCCAGCTGTATTTCTAGTGCTTGCCACTAGTATCCTGCTGCCCTGCTATTGCCTTTGCATTCTGCCTTGTTTATCTGTTATCTTTGACCTCAGCTTGTACCGTGACTTATACCTTCTCTGACCCCTGGACCTCAGCTACGCACAACGACCATTCTGACCTCTCTACTCCTGGACCCCGGCTACGGACATCGACCATCCGACTTCTCTAATCCTAGACCACGGCGAGTATCACAACTAATCTGACCTCTCCTGCCCTGACCCAGCTACACGACGACTCTGCAATTCGGACGTGGTTGCGCGGTTGTTGGTGGGTGTCCTCTAACATCCCCACCTGAGCCCTGTGTCCTGTCCTGTTAGTGGTGAGCACTCGTTACAGCCTGTTGATCTTGGCGTCTCAGCGCCTCGGGTTTTCTGCCAAGTCGTCCACTCACATGAATCCTGTACCGGTGTCTCTCTGGTCCCGGAGATAGAGATGTAATCACCTCACTGTGCAGCAGACCTCCAACAGTTCGTCGACATAGGTCGGACCAAATGCACACCAAACATCAGGTTCACCAATTCTGCTCAGATGTTTCGCCGAACACTGAGCCTCTCGTTCCGACTCACAGCTGAATATCACGTCACAGTGCTGAGGAGGAGCCTCAAAAAACCCTATGCGTAGGTACCCCTGATGAAGTCTATATATGAGATGAAACGTGTAGGGTTCTCTGAGCATATCTACTTGTCTATTGTATATTCAATTTATATGGTCTACATTTTATAATACAAGTTCTAAGGCATCTGAAGTGTTTAGAGTTGTTATTTGCCGTTTATCTTAATTTTTTCCTTTTGCATCCGGTGATTGAGGATCCTACTCAGCTGGGAGTCGGAACGAGGGCCTCACTGTTCAGCGAAACATCTGAGCAGAGTTGGTGCACCGATGTCCGGTGTACATGCGGTCTGTCCTATGTCGATAAGCTGTTGGAGGTCTGCTGCACAGTGAGGGGATTATATCTCTAACTCTGGGACCAGAGAAACGCCAGTACGGGATTCATGTGAGTGGACGACTTGGCAGAAAAGCCGAGGCGCTGAAACGCCAACATTAACAGGCATAGGGGACTGGATGTGATCAGTCCTATGAGCGCGAAGGTCTGACTACAATCGGGGATCCGGAGCGGTTGATAGCCGGAGGTGACGGACAATAGTGTATCCTGCAAAAAGCCACAGACACCTGCTGTATTTGTTTGCTTTTGTACTCTAAGCAAAAGGTAACTAACCAGCGGAGTACAGAAACAGTGATACGGAGAAGAAAATGTACTTACTGAAATGCGGTTTTACACCAATGAATTTCTTACAACATTGTAAGTCATCACTAACACAGCCAATATAACACTTTTTCACGTTCCAGTGACATTCTTTATTGCTTAATGTAACAAGTACAGGACATTATATGATGTACTATCAATATAAATGATCAGTTTCTCTCCTATAAGGTTTTTTTGTATAAATGGACAGTTTTTGCGCCGAATGCTTTGCTTTTCATAGATTCCTAGGTTTTTGTTTTAAAACCAGCATTATGGCTGCACTTATAAGAAACTACTTAACCCTATTGTTTCTGTGCACTTGATATATTTGCACTAATTATATCCCACTACCCTTATGGGGGTTACTGCCCCGTTTATCCTCTGCCCCTCAGCAGCTTCTCATTTCTCCTGCATGATAACACAGCCCTGTCTGTACCTGGGGAGGTTAAGTCTCTTATTTATTCGTCTCTCTCCTGTAAAATAGATATTCCCTTCTGTGTCCCTCCCATCCCCCTGCTAGCTGTGTCCTCCCCTCTCTCCTGTGCCCCCCCCCCTGCTTGCTGTAATGTTCTGCCTGTGCTCACAAATCCCCTGCTTGTTCTGTGCAAACACAATTTGCATTTAAAGCAGCAATACTACATTCCCCCTTATGTTTATGTAGCCCTTGTAAAAAAAAAAACACCCCCCTATGCAGGAGTTGCACTCACTCCCTGCATCCTTCCTTCCCCTTCTGCTCCGCTGCTCCAACTGACTCACCAAAGCCCGGGAAATGTATCTATTCTCCCTCCAGGGCAGTCCTACAACCCTATTGGCTCCTAGAAAGCACCTGGTGCCTGCCTCGCTATGCCTCATGGGAATTGTAGTCCCAGGGCACTTACAATAACATTGAGGCCGCGTGCGTGCCTTCCCTCTGCCTACACAAACCTGTAATGGCCGCCGCAACCTCTCACTAACTTCCCCTACTCTCGCGCGACTCTCCTGCGCCTTCCCTGCCCTCACGCAACTGCTCCCTGGCGCTAGGGTTCTCCCTGCGCATGCGCGACTATTTCGGGCCGCCGGGGACTCACTGCGCATGCGCGACCTGCCGCAACATGGCGGCGCCCTATCCGCCCGGCTCCGGGAGCGCCGGGAGCGCCGGGAGCCCTGAGATGCGCGTGCGGCCTTGGCAACCGGCCGCACGCGTCCCCGGCAACCCCCGAGCCGGGACCTGACCGCCCTCTCCCCTGACACTGCCGAACGGAGCCGCCATTGGACGCGGCGGCCCCCGCGATCGGCAGTCAGGTGAGGGGGGTGCAGTAGCGCTGGGGAGACCTGGCTACAAACATAACATAGCGAGCAGAATATCACCCCACAACAACACCTCCCGGGTGGAAACCCCAAAGTACTGGAGTGCCTGGGCACTTAACCCCTGAGTGCACAAGCTGATCCCTCCCCATAGGATGTGTGTGGGATAGCGCGCTTCCCTTGTGTTGGGGCCCGTTGGTGCACGTGGAAAGTACCTTCCTGGTCTCAGTCCAGACCAGGACAACACTTGGGACTCAGAGAATCTCACGAGGAGGGGGGGGAGAAAGGTGGGGTGTTTAGGGTTGGCTCCTTAGGCGGATGCCTCTGAAGGGGGTTCCCGTTGGAGTGTACCCCTGTAAATAGTCTCTATCAAGGAGTCTTGGTAGGCTCCCCTGCAACAGGCTGCACTTCTCTTCAGGCAATATCCTGCAGCATATCTCATACTATTACTACTGTGAAAAGGTCCCTATCTGAGGCCTTTCCCTACAGTACATAATGCTCACAGTCTCCATTGGGACTCAGGGGAACTATCTGGGACCTAGGGGGCAATCCTGGCCTAGTCCAAAGGAGCACTGTTCCCGGCACCCTCTCTGTCCGGATCTTGACTGACCTCTGCATGTCATGGAACAGAAATACCCATTTCTGCCTTCTCTGTTTCAGCCCCCCCCCTTTCCTTGGCAGTTCTGCCAGCTACCTGTATTTGGATGTTACTTTCCTTGCAGTTTCACTCCCAGTGCAGATGAAATGGATACATTACTGTATGTTGCCTTTTTTCCTTCCAGTCTGTCACACCCCTGGTTGCCCTGGCAACATCTCCAGTCCTCCAAGTTAATGGGCTTTCCCTTTCAACCCTGTCCCTGCTGACAGTTAGTTTGGCCTGACCCCTATCCCTGTGTCACAAGCAGTACCCACTGTCTTTACTTCCTGACATTGGCAGAGTGAGTACATTTATGTTACATCCCTATGGCAAGGCCAATTCTTTTCACCTGCCCTTAACTACAAAGCATCCACAGAGATACACCTTTCCAACACAAACATATTATCCACAATAATTTCCTAAATAAAGTGAAGAAAATATACAGGACTTGTTGTGCTTTGGAAAGAGGGCTGAGTTGAAGCTAGCTGAGTTCATTCGTACCCTAGACATCTTGGGGATACACACAGGAACAGCTACTCGCAACCCTTATGCTATACAGAATAGTCTCTGCACCCCAGACAGAGCAGCAGGCTTTATACCAAAGAAGCACAGACTTTCTACAGCAAAAGCCTTAGGCTAAGGCCCCGCTCCCAGAGTCAGCGCGCCCGCACTGCATACAGGCGGGGCGCTGACATACACAGACCGCGATATGCGGTCTGTAGGGAGCAGGAGCCGGAGCGGGAGGTGGGCGGGAGTGGGAGGCTTGAGCGGGAGGGGGGGCGTGGCTTGAGCGGAGGGACCCGCTACTCTCCCCCCCCTCCCTCCACGGGCTTGGGCTGCTGCTAAAAGAAACTGAAAGTTTTTTTTCTCCACCGGTGAAACTGCTGTCAGCGAATCCGTTATGAAATGAGAACTCCACTTTCTGCAAACAGTGTGCCGATCACACACACAGACACTCATACACACACGCAGGCACTCTCACACACACACAGGCACTGTCACACACACACAGGCACTCATACACACACACAGACAGAGGCAGGCACTCACGCTACTTTCCCTGCACACTCCTCCCCGCTCCCCGAAGCCTCTCCTCCTCCCGAAGCCTCCCCTCCTCATTGGCTCACAGTCACACCACGTGACGTGTCGAAGCTAGGGAACACAATTCTCTTGTATCCCGTAGCGGCTGACGCGTCACAGCGTGTAGTCAGCTGTGCAGCCAGGGGGGACCGGGACCGGCTCGGGAGGATTCCCCTGCTGGTGGGGAAAGCCCGTGCAGCCGCCCGCGCCGCCGGGCGCAGCGGATCCCAGCCCTTACAAACAGCAAGCAGTTTACACTTCACACAGCCTGCAGCAGTACCCCCTCCACTTCTCTCGGCTAGAAATCCCATGTCTGTGTTTGCAGTAGTGACAGGGCATTAGAACACGCCCTCTCTCTTCCCATTGGTCAGAGCAGGGTCATGTGACCCTGCTCTGAGCCTGAAAGTATCCCTGCAGTGTCTCCTCAAGCACAAAGCTTGGGAGAGCGTGCGAGCACGAGCATGAGCGTGCGAGCACAAGCATGAGCGTGCGAGCACAAGCATGAGCATGAACGGGAGAATTCCCATTCACAGAGGTAAGCGCCAAGCGCATAGCGAGCTCAGCGCCAGCGGGGACTCAGCCTTAGGCCCGGGCCATAGAGGGGTGGGGATTGCGGAGGCGCTCTAACGCTGAGGCTCGCCTGCTTCAGTCAGCGCGATTGCACGGACTTGCAGGCGAGCCAGCGTGCGCGAAGGGAGCCGGGGGGAGGTGGTTGGAGGCGGGGCAGTGACGTCGCTGGGCCAATCGCCTGTGATGCACTGACGTCAATGTCACGGCGCCGTGATGTCGACGCTGCCTCAGGCTGATTGGAGGTTTTCAGCCGACAGCGCGCTGAAAAACAGCTTTGCGCTCAGCTGAAAACTCCAAAGCCTGAGCACGCCTGCGGACGCTCGCGTGAGCCCCCTCTCAAGGCATCCTCATTGAGGATGCAGGGGCTCAGCGCGGAGCGTCCGCACGGCTCAGCACGGCCTGTCCATCTATGGACGCAGCCTTAGAATGGCCTAGTCAAAGTCCGGACCTAAACCCCATTGAAATGTGGCAGGACCTGAAGTGAGCTGTCCATGCAAGGAAGATCTCAACTGTCACTGAGCTGAAGCAGTTCTGTAAGGAGGAATGGGCCCAAATTCCTCAAAATGGATGTAAGAGACTGACCAGCAGTTACAGGAAACGCTTAGTTTAAGTTATTGCAGCTAAAGGCGCCACCAGGTACTGAATTCAAAGGCTCACATACTTTTTCACACATGAATATTGAATGTTAAATCATTTTTTTATCCACAAATGTTGAAAAAGTATCATGTTTCTGTGTCATTTGCTTGATCACGTGATCTTTATCTATTATTAGGATTTAGGATTGTCACATATTTCAAACCTAAAATGTTATTAGATCTTAATCTAAGGAGTTCACAGAGTTCTTCTCAGCACTGTATATAAGGGACAGCAGTGCGGTGTCATCATTTACTGTGTAATATGTATAGTATCGGAAGGGTTTTCCCTAAGATTAGAGCCTATTGGGCTAAGGGTGTCCCTGACCAGAAAGCACAAGTCTTTTAACACATTTATATTTTAGGGATCATTCAATAGGCAAAACAAGGCAGTGAAATAAAAAGGGGTTTATTTGGATAAAACCTCGGAAATACAACAAAACACAAAATACAGAAATATACACACTTGCTGCGGTCTGGGGATTGAGATCTAGCCTTTCCTTGGTGCAGGGCACCCCGCTTGCAAGGGGTTACTCTGACCGGAACCTTGTTCCAGACATCCTGGACCGAGATTCAGCAGAAACTGCTGACCGGGACCTAGTCCCGATAGTCCTGAAAATATTTCGGCAGGAACTCCTGACCGCGTCTTGTCATGGAACAAGAATCACATCTCTGTTTCAACCCCCCTTTCCTTTGCAGCTTCTGCTTGTCAGTTCCTCATTTCCAGCTGCATGTATTTTGCTCTGTACACACACACAGTGCCTGTGTGTTAGACACAGTGTTGCAATCCCTGTCTGCATTATGCCAGTGAGTTGCTACTGCAGCCTCTGAGATCCTTCTCAGAATGGGCTATTCTGCCCTCCCCCGTTTTGTTCACAGATAGTCTGTCCCAAGACTATTCCCTTTACCTACATTCCCCCTCACTTCCTTTTCCACCTTGGAGACCATGAGTACAGCACCCATCTCTGTTACACCCCTATGGCAAGGCCAATTCTTTTCACCTGCCCTTAACTACAAAGCATCCACAGAGATACACCTTTCCAACACAAACGTCTTATCAGCAAGTGCCTGTTTTTATTGCTGCTTTCCTAAATAAAGTGAGGAAAATATACAGGACTTGGTGTGCTTTGGAAAGAGGGCTGAGTTGAAGCTATCTGGGTTCATTCATACCCTAGACATGACCCTGGGTCCAGAATAGTGAAAAGAAGACCGTGTGTCTTGGGGACACACACAGGAACTGCTACTCACAACCCTTATGCTATACAGAATAGTCTCTGCACCCCAGGACAAGCAAGCAGCTTTACACTGCCAGACAGAGCAGCAGGCTTTATACCAAAGAGCACAGACTTTCTACAGCAAAAGCCCAAGCAGCTCACACAACTTCTGTAGCAGTACAAGCAAGCAGCTTACACTGCACACAGCCTGCAACCAACACTCAAGGCTCCAACACTGCAGTCAAACAGTGCACCATACACAGAGCTTGTATTGCTCTTTTTTGTCTTTGAGTCCACCCTCTGCACAGCTTCACAGTGAGGAATTACCATCTCGCCTAACCCTGCGCATGTCCCCACGGCCAGCACCACCAAGGGCCACGCCACCGGACACCGTCAGGACACGGGTCAAAGCCACCGGAAACCTTATATGTACAGCTACTCCTATGCTTACCGCTGCAGGACACCTACCGGCACTATCTGAGACAGTCGTCCATCGCTGACGCAGGTAACAGACCGCACGCCACACGCATTGGCTAAAGGCCTATATACACCTGCAGCATGGCAGAACTCAGATCCTCACCAAACACCACGCAGGAGAGTGACCACTCAGACACAGAGACCGCTGCGCAACTGCAACAGGCGCAGGCAGACGCAAGGCCTAAACGGACAGTCACACTGACACAAAAGGCACACGAAAAGTACGAAACGGACATAGAAGCGCACCGCGCTAAATTAGAGTTAGCCTGGGAAACAACCACACTTGGAATACGCAATGTCACCGGCGCTGGCAATTATGTACAACAGCTCGAGCAGGCAATAACTCAATTAAAGATAGATCACGCACGCTACCATGAGCTGTCAGAGGCATACGTCACTTACTTGGCCAGGGCCAACACCGGGAAAAGCCTGGAAGAAAGGGACTTACAGCTCAATATTGACTTGACACGTGACAGCCGCGTGCGAACCTCTATCACGGAAGCCGAGAGTAAGAGGAAAGACCTTTTGCTGGAGACCGCATCACAACGCTCCAGCACATCCAGACACTCATCAAGGTCAGCCAAGTCAGTGCAATCTAACGCGTCTAGCGCAAGCGCTACCAAGGCGCGAGCCACAGCAGAGGCCGCACGTGCCAGGGCCAAATATGGTCGGAGAGAGGCAGCCGTAAGGGCAAAAAGAGCACGCATAGAAGGGGAGGAGCAGGCCGCCGCCAATGCCGCTGCGCGTAGAAAGGCCAAATTGGACGCGGACCTAGAAGCTCTAAGCAAAGAAGAGGACGCCGGCACCATAGCCCAAGCCGAAGTCTTAGAAGCAGCTGCGAGACAGGACGGCGGGGGATCAACCGTACAGACGGATAGCCTCAGAGGATCCAGCCCAACGCACTGAAAACTACATAAGGAGCCTCTTCAGTGTAAATACCAGCGCACCATCTCAACATGGAGGGAGCGACTCCACAGACATCGAAGACTTGCTATGTCCACGTGGAGAAGACGCTGTTCCTTTAAGGGTACACGCTACCTGGGTCCGCCACAGCCGCAACAGTGATCCACACGCCAGCGCGCACACGGATGCACTACAACAGGCTCGCCATCCAGGTACACCCACACGGGAAAACACAGCCCCTCACACTGACCAGCAGTCACCACGCGTCCACGCCAAGGATGAGGCGACCGCACGGACCCTCCCAGCAACTACCTCAGAACGCGACCAACACGCCGATGCCTCAGGCCTGACAGACATGGCCAAGTATATGATCCGGCGTGACCTGGTGCAAGCAGAACTTACCAACTTTGACAACCGTCCTGAGAACTACCGAATATAGAAGTTTACGTTCAAAGACGCAATCAAGAGCCTGGGCTTCTCAGCAAGGGAAGAGCTCAACCTGCTATCCAAATGGCTGGGAAAAGAATCCAAGGAGCACGCGAAGAGACTCGGGACGGCAAACGCGAACCACCCCCAAGTAGGTCTTGACCTAGTGTGGGAAAAGCTAGAAGAGTGCTACGGTAGCCCAGAAGAAGTAGAAGATTCGCTCTTCAAGAGAGTTGACAGCTTTCCCAGGATCACAGCTAAAGACTACTCGAAGTTACGAGAGCTCGGGGACCTGCTGCAAAAGTTGGAGTTTGCAAGAAAAGACCATTCCTTAACAGGTCTTAACGTCGTAGACTCAGCTCACGGAGTGAGACCCATCTTGGAGAAGCTACCCTACAACTTCCAAGAAAGATGGATTTCACAAGGCTCCAAATACGAAAGGGAGAAGCAAGTCGCCTTCCCTCCCTTCTCATTCTTCTTGAGCTTCATCCGCGAAGCGGCGAGGACAAGGAACGATCCCAGTTTCATCTTGGGTGCACAGACCACACAAAGTGCAAGCGATCTGAGGAATGAGAGACCAGTTTCGAGATACGGTAACATTCGAACACCCATCTCGGTCCACAGAACGGACATGTCCCCGACGACCCAAACTACTCCCGATCAGTCGGTCGCCGGAGATGAGAAACCAAGGGACCCAAACAGGGAATGTCCCATACATAAGAAGCCACACCCACTTAACAGATGCTTTGGGTTCAGGATGAAGTCCCTAGAGGAACGCAAGAAGTTACTCGGAGAATTCGGAGTCTGCTTCAGGTGCTGCGATTCCACGACTCACCTAGCCAAGGACTGTAAAGAAGCCATCAAATGCACAGTGTGCAAAAGTGACAAGCACGTAACATCTCTACATCCAGAGGCGCTAACACTCCACCAACTCAACAACCCATCCTCCGTAGCGGAGCATGGCAGGGAGGAAGGAGAAGGAAAGCCAACATCTATCACGTCTCAGTGCACCGAGGTTTGCGGAAAAGGAAGTGACAAAATGTCCTGCTCCAAAATATGCCTTGTCGCAGTGCACCCCCAGGGACAACCTGAGAAGGCTATTCAGATGTATGCAATCCTCGACGATCAAAGTAACAGATCATTGGCGAAGACGGAATTCTTCAACTTATTCAACTCACAAGACAATGCCTCACCCTACACCCTCAGAACCTGTGCAGGGTCAACTGAGACAACAGGGAGAAGAGCAAGCGGCTACGTCATACGTTCAGTGGATAACAGAGTGAAGATAGCTCTCCCCACACTCATCGAGTGCAACCACATGGCTGCAAACAGGGACGAGATTCCCACACCAGACGTGGCACGCCATCACCCGCACCTCAGAGGAATAGCCAACTACATCCCGCCGGTAGAACAAGGCGCCAAGATCTTGCTGCTGCTCGGTAGGGACATCTTGAGGGTGCACAAAGTCCGTAAACAGCCCGACAACGCACCATACACCCAAAGACTTGACCTAGGATAGGTGATAGTGGGCAACGCGTGCACTAACAAAGGGCACGGACCAGACTATGTTGACTCCCGCAGAACGGTGATAACAGAATGCGGCCACACATCCCTCTCTGAACCATGTCTTGGCCATCTCCAAGTGACAGGAGGGCCAAGTGAGGAGAAGAGACAAGGTCATACCCTTGAGATCAACAAAAACATCTTCACATCAGGGGGATGTGACAATGGCCTAGGATGCTTAGTAGTTCAGACAACTAAGGATGATGAGTCGACTCCGCTGAAGGAAGAAGGTAACCTCCTGAAGGTGCCCGACAAAGCGATCGTCCAAAAGACAATAAACAATCGGACAGTCCTCCTGCGAGCAATGGCACAGCTAAGACATACAGCCATTCCTCTCCGCAAAATACCAAGTGGCAAAGCAGCCAACCGCCGCAGAAGATTGCGCCCTGCAGGTGAAGCCACAGGGGCAAAAAGACTGTCCTCTCACACGTCTCAAAAGAGACAGTCGCAGAGACATTTCATAAAGGGATTTACAAGGGCAAAAGAGACTGTTCTTCATCATGTCCAGGGAGAAAATAACCTCCTGACGGCAGTTAACAAAGACACAAAAGCGTTTCACCAAAATACGTGGAGACGTTCTCGCGCAAGAGAAACGTTCCAATGACCTTGGATGCACGGCGTTCCAGACAACAAGGGACGGTAACCAACAAGCACCATCGATGGAAGATGGAGAATTCCAGAAGTTATTAATGGATAAGGAGCTCTTCAAGGACAGATCGGGCAGTAGGGTGATCCGCTACCATTCCGTTCACCAAAAAGACGCCTCCCAAACAACATAGTACACGTCATCTCTAGGCTCACTTCGCTCCGCTGTGACCTACAAAGGAAACTGGAGACCAAGCATAACTTTGTGGCCTTCATCCAGAAGACATTCCTTAGCGGCCATGCAAAGCCAGCACCCTCACTGAAGGAAGGTGAAGATTGTCGGTACCTTCCATCATCTGTCCACCACCATCAGAAACCCGGTCAGATCTGGGCAACGTTCAGCTCCAATGCTCAGCACCAGGAAGTCTCTCCAAACGACGCCCTACGCACTATGCCAGACTTGTTAGACAATCTTCCAGGAGTGCCGATTCGCAAGGAGCCAGAAGCCATTACCCTCCGTCAAACACCAGGTGATGGAGTAACAGGCTATCACGACTGGCACATCCACAAGGTGATGCCCTCTGTAGAGAAAACTACGGAGATAAAAGGACTGTTCTCTCACAAATCTAAGAAGAAACAGGACCAGAAACCTTTGTAAAAGACACTGTGGTGCACCCAGCTAACCTGGACCGGTGCATCCGCTTGGCATCCTTTGCCAAAGAACCTTTGCCAAGGGACTTTGAAGCCAGTGATACCAGCCGGTATTTCATCCTTGTGTGGACATGGACTTTCGCATTGTTTTGTGAATACGATGTTATCTTTGTCATGTATTGCACATATGTTCCAGTTATATAGTGGTATCTCCAGATACCAGACGGGGAGTGTCATGGAACAAGAATTGCATCTCTGTTTCAACCCCCCTTTCCTTTGCAGCTTCTGCTTGTCAGTTCCTCATTTCCAGCTGCATGTATTTTGCTCTGTACACACACACAGTGCCTGTGTGTTAGACACAGTGTTGCAATCCCTGTCTCTGCATTATGCCAGTGAGTTGCTACTGCAGCCTCTGAGATCCTTCTCAGAATGGGCTATTCTGCCCTGACGCCCCCGTTTTGTTCACAGATAGTCTGTCCCAAGACTATTATTCCCTTTACCCACATTCCCCCTCACTTCCTTTTCCACCTTGGAGACCGTGAGTACAGCACCCATCTCTGTTACACCCCTATGACAAGGCCAATTCTTTTCACCTGCCCTTAACTACAAAGCATCCACAGAGATACACCTTTCCAACACAAACGTCTTATCCACAAGTGTCAGTTTTTATTGCTGCTTTCCTAAATAAAATGAAGAAAATATACAGGACTTGGTGTGCTTTGGAAAGAGAGCTGAGTTGAAGCTCAGATGGGTTCATTCATACCCTAGACATGACCCTGGGTCCAGAATAGCGTCCACTACGTTCTCAGATGAGAACTTGGTCCTCGCGTCTGACTTTGTCTCTGCAGGGCAGACTTTCCTAGCTTCAAAATGAAACCGGTTGCTTTGCTATTTGGGATAGAGCAACTTTGAAAAGCCCACCCTAGCTTCATCGACTCAAGCCACAAAATCATCTGGTTCTCTGGGGCTTCTCCTTACATACCCTTCACTCAGCTATGTTCAGCATGGAGGAAGGAGCAGCGACCAATCAGAGCGTTGGAATTCCTCCCAGCCAGCCAATAGAAACAGGGTCTCGTCTTTGGGCTGACGTCAGATGAGGCGCGCCAAGCCGGCTCGAAAAGCCGGGTGAGCGGCAAATATGATTTAGCCAATGGGAGAAGCGTCTACGAGCTGTGTCTCCCCCAGGCTAACTCAGTGCCACCCGCTAGGCAGGATCCACCAAGTCTGGCAGATACAAAAGGTGTCCCGACAGGGCGCCCTTTGTTCTCCGGACTTCGCCCTTCCTCGCTCACCAAACGGTCTTCTCACCTCTGGACATCCTCTCCTCTCTGAACTACGGACTCTATACCGACATGCTGGTGTCTATTCTGATGCCCTGGCTGACTGTATAGAGCCTTATAGTAAATGTATAAAACATTATAAAGTACACTTTAATAAAGTCTGGACTTTGGGGAACCTTATACGGAAAATGGATTTGGGATATTTGGCTCGAAATCCAGGAGTCTGGGTTGCCCCAGTGTAATTCACCCCGCGTACCTTCGCCCCCCGAACTCCTGCAAACAAAATAATTGCAGTTCTACCCAAATATCCCCCTAAACCTGACACGTGAGAAATCTCACAGTTCTAGGGCCGAGGGAACGTGAAAACAGAAAAAAGCCGGGGTCACTTTATTTTCTGCATGTATTACCCCTGGTCCCCGGCTTATGGAGCTACCAGGGACCCCACGGTTTCAGGGGTAACCAGAGGGCTTAACCTTTATTATGTAGCCCGGTTACCTCCTAACGTCACACACACACACACACACACACACACATGACTGGTGGGTCTGACAATGGTATACTAAGGCAGGGGTACGCAAACTTCTTGCGCTGCGCCCACCCTGCCTGCTCTTGTGCTCGATCGTGCCCCCCCTTACCTGCAAAGAAGCGTCAAATGACGCAGTGGGGGCATATGACGTCACATCACGTGACCTGCGGTGTCATTTGACGTCACGTCTCCAAGGTAACGGGCATCTTTTGATGCCGCATTGCCATGGAGATGCGTGGACAAGAAGCTGGTGAGTACAGTTACAGAGGCCTCTGTAACCCCCGCGCCCCCCCCCCCCAATAAAGTCTCACGCCCCCCAGTTTGTGCACCGCTGTACTAAGGGACGGTGGGCTCAAGAGACAGGTAGACATATAGTGCACCATGTTATTACTTTTATATAGAGATCTACCACTCGTCTTAGGATTCGTAGATGACGAAAAAGCGTTTGATTCTGTTTTCACCTCGGCGGTTCTAGATGCATTAACAAGACAAAAGAAGCCCAGATCCACAGAAGGTTGGCGCACATCTACGCTTCTGTCCATAGGGATCGGAGTTACGGCGGCGGAAGCCTAGGACGCGTGTGGATCGGGACTAAAGTGGAAGACTTGTCCACATATTAGAAGGAACATTTACTGCATCGACCATTAGATTACACAAAGATACAAGCAAGATAAGGATCAGTGAGGGACTGCGGGAGGGAGACGCCATGTCACCAGGATCAGTAAGAGACTGCGGGAGGGAGACACCGTTTCACCAGGATCAGTGAGGGACTGCGGGAGGGAGACGCCATGTCACCAGGATCAGTAAGGGAGTGCGGCAGGGAGACACCGTGTCACCAGGATCAGTAAGGGAGTGCGGCAGGGAGACACCATGTCACCAGGATCAGTAAGGGAGTGCGGGAGGGAGACGCCATGTCACCCCATCTCTCTTATTTCTGGTGAAATGCGTGTTGCTCTGCACGCACTCTTACTGATCCTGGTGAAGACATGTCTCCCTGCCGCACTCCCTAATGATCCATGCGGTGACACAGTGGTCTCCTGCGACGCTCCCCGTTACTGAATCAGGTGAGCCACAGTGTCTCCCTGCGCACCCCGTACTGATCTGCGTGATATGGTGTCTCCCTGACGCACTCCCCTACTGATCCTGTGACATGGTGTCTCCCTCCCGCACTCCCTTACTATCCTGTGACCCACGGTGTCTCCCTACCCCAGCACTCCCTACTGAGTCCTAGGGGGACCCACAGTGTCTCCCAGCACACTCCTCTCCATATCCTGTGACACGGGTGTCTCCCCCGCAGTCCCTCCACTGAATCGTCGGTGAACACCCCCGGTGTCTCATTGCTGCGATCTCTACTTACATGATACTGGTGGACATGGCGTCTCCCTCCCGCCACACTCCCTTACTGATCCTGGTGACATGGCCCCGCCCCTTCCATACCGCCCCCCCCCCCAGTCCACTATGATCCTGGTGACACGGTGTCCCTTGCTACGCTCACTCTACTGATCATGGGTGACATGGCGTCTCCCTAACCCCCGACACTCCCTTCCGCGATCCTGGTTGCATGTCTATCCCTGCCGCCACTCCCTTAAACTGTACCTGGTGCACCCCCCCCCGTCGTCCTGCCCTCCTGCGCCCACTCCCTTACTGACTGGGACACGTGTTGTCTCCATCCCGCACTCCCTTACGGATCCTCCGGTGACACGGTGTCTCCCTGTCGCACTCCCTACTGAGTCCTGGTGACATGTTCTCCATGCCGCACTCCGCCGTGATCCTGTCCGGTTGCCTGATGCAACCTGGGTACGATCCTGTGAGCGCCACTCCCCAGATCATCGTCACGTGTCTCCCCTGCCGCACTCCCTTACTGATCCCTGCGGTTGACAACGGTGTTCCCTGCCGCACTCCTTTTTTTTTACTGCATCCTGGTGACACGGTGTCTCCCGCCGCACTCCCCCTTAACTGATCCTCCGGTGACATGGTGTCTCCCTGCCGCACTCTCGTACAGATCCTGGTGACATGGCGGCAGCCCTACCGCAGTCCTTACTGATCCTGGTGACACGGCGCGTCCCTCCCGCACTCCCTTACTGATCTGGTGACATCGGGTCTCCGCAGTATCCCTTACTGACTTCATCCCCCCCCCGGTGACACGGTGTCTCCACTGCCGCACTACCTTGCTGATCTGGTGACACAGGTCCCCTGCCGCACCCTACGATCTGGTGAAGGGTCTCCGCCGCAATCCCGTTACTGATCCGGGGGACACGGTGTCTCCCTGCCGCACTCCCTTACTGATCCTGGTGACAGGTCGTCCCTGCCGCACTCCCTTGATTTGGTGACACAACTGCTCTCCCGCCATCCTACTGATCCTGGGTGACACGAGGTGTTCTCCCTGCCGCACTCCCCCTTACTGATCCTGTGTGACATGGTGTGTCTCCCTGCCTTGACACGGTGTCCCTGCGCCTGCTGATCTGGTGACACGGCGTCTCCTTGCCACACTCCTTAATGATCTGGTGACACGTGTCTCCCTGCCGCACTCCTTACTGATCCTGGGACACTGGGTCTCCCTGCCGCACTCCCTTACTGATCCTGGTGACATGGGTCTCCCTGCCGACTCCCTTACTGATCTGGTGACATGGTGTCTCCCTGCAGCACTCCCTGTGATCCTTGTGGGACATGGTGTCTCCCTGACGCACTCCCTTACATCCTGGTGACATGGGTCTCCCTGCCGCACTCCCTCGCTGATCCTGGTGACACGGCGTCTCCCTGCCACACTCCCTTAATGATCCTGGTGGACACGGGCCTCTCCTGCACCCAAAACCTTTTCCCCCCATTAACTGATCCTGGTGACACGGTGTCTCCTGCCGCACTCCCTTATGATCCTGGGGACATGGTGTCTCCCTGCCGCACTCCCTTACTGGATCCTTTTTATTGGTGACATGGTGTCTCCCTGCCGCACCACCCCGACTGATCTGGTGACACGGGTGGGTTTTTCCGGTGTCTCCCTGTTCCTGCACTCCCTTACTGATCCTGATGACACAGTATCTCCCTGCGCACTCCCTTACTGATCCTGATGACACCATGTCTCCCTGCCGCACTCCCTTACTGATCCTGTGTGACACGTTTGTCCCTGCCGCACTCCTTACTGATCCTGGTGACATGGCATTCCCTCCTCGCTAGTATCTTAGCTCATGGTGACACCGTTCACCTGCGCACTACCTATGTCTGTGACACGGCGTCGCCCTCTCGCACTCCCTATGATCTGGGACATCAGTGTCTCTGACTGAAGTACCCTTACTGGTCCGGGTGACACTGTGCGTCCTATCCCTCGCACTCCTCTTACGATCCTGGGTGACCAGTGTCTCCCTGCTGCACTCCCTTATGATCCTGGTGAACAGTGTCTCCCTGCGCAACTCCCGTAATGATCCAGGTGACAGTGCTCTCCTCCCCGCATCTACCCTCACTGATCCTGGTGACACCGTTCTTGTCCGCACTTCCGCGTCCGGTAACCTGTAGCCTGTGACAAGTGGTCTCCCTCCCCGCACTTCCCGTACTGATCCTGGTTTACATGGGTGCTCCCGACCGCACTCCCTTACTGATCCTGGTGACATGGCGTCTCCCTCCCGCACTCCCTTACTGATCCTGGTGTGACATGGTCGTCCCCTCCCGCACTCCCTTACTGATCTGGTGACATTGTCTCTTCCTCCCAGCATCCCTTAATGATCCTGGTGACATTGGTGTCTCACTGCCGCATATCCCTCGCTGAGCATCTTTGGTGAAACGGCGTCCCTCTCGCACTCCCTACTGATCCTGGGACATTGTCTCTACCTGCCGCACTCCCTTACTGATCTGGTGACACCGGTTGTCTCCTGCCGCACTCCCTTACTGATTGGTGACACGATTGTCTCCTGCCGCACTCCCCTTATGATCTGGTGACAAGGTCTCCCGGCCCTACACTCCCATAACCTTAACTGACTCCTAGGTGAACGGCTGTCTCACTTGACCGCACCTCCCTTACTGATCCGGTGAGCGCCGTGTTCTCCTGACTGCATTTCCCCCCGCGCTGAATCATCCCCCCGTGGGAAGGTTGTACTTTGCTCTCCCACTGCCACGCCACTCCACTTACCATGATCCTCCCGGTGCACCACAGGGTGTGTGTCTCCTACCCCGCAGTTCCTCCCCCCTTAATCTGATCCTCCCCCCACGGACCCACCCCAGGTGTCTCCCATGCCCCGCAACCCTTACTGACCTCCCCGGGACACGGCCGTCTCCCCTCCACACGCACTCCCTTACGATCTCTGGTGCAGGGAGAGAGAGGTGGGGGGTGGAGGGTGGGGGGAGAGGTGGTAGGGGACAGGTGGAGAGGGGACATGTGGGGGGAGGGAAAGGTAGGGGGGGAGAGGAGAGGTGGGGGGGAGAGGAGAGGTGGGGGTGACAGGTGGGGGTTAGGGTAGGAGGTGGAGAGGGGACAGGTGGGGGGGGACCGGTGGGGGGAGAGGAAGTGGGGGGGTACATGTGGGGGGAGGGGAAAGGTGTGGGGGAGAGAGGCGAGAGTAGAGGTGGGGGGGACAGGTGGGGGTTAGGGGAGAGGTGAGGGGGAGAGTTTGTGGGGAGGGGAGAGGTGGTGTGGGAGGAGAGGGGAGAAGTGGTGGGTGGGAGGGGGGAGGTGGGGAGGTTAGGTGGTGAGGGGGAGGGGGTAGAGTAGTGGAGGGGGCAGAGAGGGGGGAGGGGGCGTGAAGGGCGGTAAGGGCGTGAAGGTGGAGAGATAGGGGGGGTTGGATTACATTTGAATTATTTTGAGCATTTTTAGCAGGGCATGGTTATATATGTGTATGTTTGTCTTTAAGTAACTGATTTTCTCCCCCCAGCCTTTTAGCTGTGGTGGAGTTGCTCTGCCCCTGGGGTGGTG
>WSYH01005575.1:5221-43433 GCA_036426205.1 Ascaphus truei
CGAGAAGAGATTGATCCGAGGGTAAGTCCCTCTTGCGTGGCTGGTCCGTTTGTTCCTTGGGCCTCAAAGGACAAAAACGTACCACATGATCCGGTGATCCACAATAATAGCATAGGTCCTCATTCTGGCGGCGAACCCTATCGGCCATCCTGTCGGGAGTACGGATCCGCTGACTGCCGATCTGCATGGGTTCCACAGCCTCAGGAACAGGCCGAATAGCCGGAGGAGGCCTAGGATAAGGAGGGTCAGAAGGCACGAACCTGGGACGCTGGCGTTCATGACGTCGCTCCTGGAGGCGCTGATCCACGCGTATGCACTGTGCGATCAAATCCTCCAATGCTTGGGGTCGGGGCTGGACTGCAAGTTCATCCTTCACAGATTCGGACAAACCTTGCCAGAATACAGCAGTAAGTGCCTCTTCGTTCCAACGAGTCTCTGCTGTGACGGTCCGGAATTCCAGTGCATATTTGGCTACGGACCTACGACCCTGAGACAAATGAACTAGAGAAGAGGCGGCAGTATCTCCGCGAGCAGGAATATCAAATACCTGCTGGAATTCTTGGCAAAAAAACTGGTAATTCGACGTGGTCTCCGGATGCAGCTCCCAGATGGGAGAAGCCCAGGCCAAGGCATCCCCTGTTAAGAGAGAGTAAATATAGGCCACCTTGGTGCGTCCGTTTGGAAAGAGGCTTGGAGATATTTCAAACTGAATTTCACACTGGTTCAAAAACCCTCGACAGGCCAGAGGGTCACCCGCATATGCTTTAGGGGTAGGGATTCTTAAAGGTGCGACTGCTGCTGGTGGCGGAGTGGGCTGTAGTGAGAGAGTGGATAGTTGTTGAATCAAACTGGTAATCTGCTCTCCAAAAGTTTGGATGCATTGTGCAAGGGACGTAATTAGCTACCCCACCTCAGCCAGGTCTGCATTTGGGCTCTGCATAATGTTACGCTGTGCAGCCCGCAGACCAGACCAGTCCCCTGTACTGAGGTGGGATGTAGAGTATACGCACCGACAGCAGAGGGGGCGTGTCCGGGATGTGGCATAGTGGCGTGGCCAGGCCTGGATGTAGATAAGGAATGGTTAAATACTTGCCGAGTCCGAGGATATAGAAAGTTCCGTAGTAAAAATCCGTAGCAGAGTCCGAGGGTCTTAGAGGTTAGAGTAGTCAGTAGGAAAGCCGAGTTCAGGAGCCAGAGGGGGTATTCAGACTCGCTGGGTCAGTAGCTGTAGGAAATAAACACAAAGAGAGCACAATACAGGTTCCAGACAACACAGGTAGCAAGGAGCTATGCAGAGCAAGGAAGTGAAGGCAAAGCAGGATATTTAAAGTGGCAATGACCAATCCGGACGAGGTGCATGGCGGGGGCGTGTCGAGGAGCTGCTCGTGAGTGGCTGAGAGACCAGGAAGTAGTAGAGCACAGCTGAGAGTGCTGGAGACGTGGTGAAGACTCCCACGCCGAGCGGGGGGCGGAGACAGGCAGAATGCGCGCTCTATAAATCCTAGAAGGAAGCGCGCGCTCTGTAACACCAGCACCAAAATCCAAGATGGCGGCCGCAGCGGAGTTCAAGGTATGCGCTGGGCGGCGGCATGGGTAGCGACGGGGGGCAGGGGCAGCAGCCGCTGCAGTACTGATAGTGCGTAAGGAGGGGTCACGCCGCAAGGGACGTGGCCCCCGATTCCTTACATCCACATAGTATATCTGCTATGTAAGTCCTGTTAAGTTCCAGGCATTAGCAGTTTAATCTATAGGCCAGTGACCCCCCTTCTGCTTCCCTTGAAAGTGAAGGAAGGTAGGTGGTGACTCATGGCCTGTCTACAGCCCCTTTGTAGGTGGGTACAGTCCATGAGCCCGCCCCTTCCAGAGTTTTCTAGGGGAGTAGATAAAGGTTATTTATTTATTTATAAAATATTTTACCAGGAAGTAATACACTGAGAGTTACCTCTCGTTTTCAAGTATGTCCTGGGCACAGAGTTAAGACAAATAATACATGGTTACAAATACAGTTACATAAATGAACAGGGTATACATTATATACAATACATAGCATGCACAGCTAAAGAAAATATATATTATGGGCGTATGAAACAGTTACAGACCAGATTAAAATGTGAGACCGCCTTAGATTTGAAAGAACTTAGCCTGGTGGTGGATATGAGAGTCTCTGGTAGGTTGTTCCAGTTTTGGGGTGCACGGAAGGAGAAGGAGGAGCGTCCGGATACTTTGTTGAGTCTTGGGACCATGAACAGTCTTTTGGAGTCTGATCTCAGGTGATAAGTGGTGCATGTGGTAGGGGTGAGGAGCTTGTTCAGGTAGCTGGGTAGCTTGCCCATGAAGAATTTAAAGGCAAGACAGGAAAGGTGAACTTTGCGCCTAGACTCTAGTGATGACCAATCTAGTTCTTGGAGCATTGATGTGTGTTATAGTTGCATTGGAGATAAAGGTTAGCAGTCTTTGTGGCTGTGGCTCCTCAAGGAGTTAGGACGGAGCTGTCAAACTTCCCCATGGCGGGGCAAGCATGCTCACTCTAGGCCGGCTGGCCTAGAGACCACCAGGATCAGAGCCCTACTGACGGTTATGCACCTTCCAGAATTCCTGGGGCTAGTGGAGGTTATGATGTGCTGCAAGGAAGAGCTGCTGCAGAATGACCTACAATAAAATCCATTCAAAGATACCTCTGCCTCTGGTGTCAGTTCCTGGGCAGGAGGGGTATGATCTTGCAGTGATGGAGGCTGACACCCACACACCGGGGGTTCCATCACAGCTGGAAGCGCTGACACCAATACAGAAGAACCCAGAAACCTGCTTGAGCCAGTCCTGTACCTGTCTCCTTACCATCTGGCAGACCACTCAGTACTCCCTAAGTGAGGTTTGGGGGGGGGGGGCGTGTTACACTTGTGTAACGGGTATTCCCCCATACAATCGCATATAATGTGTGTGTGCGGGGAACTTAGTGTTACCAGGTGCGGTGCTTTACCTGTTAGGCTCACAGGACGGCTGAGCTTCCGCCACGGGGAACCTGGGGCATGTATAATACTTTGAGTAAACACTTACTCGGTGCAGCGCCTCCACCTGCGATGGCTCCCACCAGAGGGGGAGTGGTTCCTCGCAGGACAATATATATATATCACTACACACACAGCATGTAAACCAACCAATGACTTTACTATTGCATATAATAACCAGGTGTCCCTCCCTAGAGGAGACACTACTACGGCGTCTCGCAGGACGCAACTTCCTCCCACCGGGTGATCCCACCCCGTGTCCAGTGACCCCACACAATATGTCCCTTTAAATGATATTGATGTGTGTGTGACTGCGCAGCCACTAGTCCCGTGTGAGTACTCGGTTGGTGCACTTATAACGATACCTGCCTGGTGCGGCGGCACCTGGCGTTAAAGGATCTTCTCAAAGGATCAGACGAGCTCCTACACGACATCCAGGATCCACCCGAGTGGTGATCCGTCAGAGGCGATCCCACCATGAAGATAGTCCAGCTCTCTTTAATGGCGGAGACATGAGTCCAAGTCTCTCCGCAGGAAACGCAACGTCCGCTGTGTCCCTAACTAACAAATAGCTAATGGGGCAGGGTCCCTAACCTAGGGCCTGTCCCTACAACACTCAGCTACTGTGACTCAGGGCTATCTGGGGCCTAGGGGGCTGCTGGCCTAGTGCAGGGAGTCACTGACTCCTGCACCCTACCTCCTTCCCTTAGCTGCTCCGGTCACCAACTAACTGCGTGCTCCAAGCCCGCGAAATGTATCTATCCCTGAGCAGGGAGATACTGTAGCCCTATTGGCTTCCTGGGGTCATGTGGCTCTGCCCCTGTGCACCCTGGGGGCTGACTGCTCTCACTGCGCATGCGCGACCTGTCTGTGGGCCTCCCGGCGCTCCTAGCCCCTGCGCATGCGCAACGCACCTTGTAATGGTGGCACCCTGTACCGCGAGCCGCCGGGACCTCAGCAACGCGACCGTGGCCCTAGCAACGGGCCGCGCGCGTCCCCAGCAACCGGCCACATCCAGCATGAGAGGCGCGTTATGCTAGCTCACTTCACCCCGAGCGGCTCCGTGAGTAACCGGAGGGGGGGCTCGGCGCACTAACTGGGAACCTGGCTACATCCTCCCCCTGGTAAAAACCCCAATGTCCTCGCTTGGGACACAACTCAACCATGTACAGAAATTATATACCCTATTTCCTCGATTCTAAGACGCACCTTTTTTCTGATTTTCACATGTCTAAAATCGGGGTGCGTCTTAGAATCGATGTATTAAAAAATGTAAGTTAAAAAAAGGGTCTACCGTACTAACCCACTCTTTTCACTTACCCTAATTCAGGAGAGGTCCCATGTCAGCAGAGGACGAATCGGGCGGTGGCGGCATGAGAGGTCCCACGTCTGCAGATGGTTGAAGATGGTCACCGGGTGGGAGTGCGGCGGTAAGCCAGGTCCCAAGTCTGCAGCTGAATGAAGATAAGACAGCAGGTGGGCGTGCGGTGGCGGCAGGAGATCATAATAGCAGGAGAGCTGAGTAGGAGCAGAGCGGCATACGGGAACGGCTTGGGAGGTGCGCACTAACACCGGACGTTGACCAGTGTCTGACTTCCGGTTACAGTGTGCTCCTCCCCACCCGTTCCCCTATGCCGCTCTGCTCCTGCTCAGCCCTCCTGCTATAATGATCTCCTGCCACTACCACCACATGCCCGCTCACTGTAGTCTTATCTTCATTCACCTGCAGACTTGGGACCTATCCTGCCACTGCACACCTGCCACACTCCTGCCGCATTCCCGCCCACTGCCCATCTTCAACCATCTGCAGACATGGGACCTCTCCTGCCGCCACCGCCAACTGCTTGTCACGCTTGTGCTCTCCTCACAAGCGCAGGGAAGAAAGAAAGGGAAGGACCCGTAAGCGAGGTGGGGAGGCCACAGGGGATACGAAGGGAGTAAGTTGCCGTGCAGCTGGGATCGGCACACGTAGTCACGTGACCGCGCCGCGCGCATGAGAATGCGCGACGCGTCCGGAGGTGCGGTGCCTGCTCAGAGACACAAGTGATCCAGCTGCACACGCGTGCACGCTCTGACAGCAGAGCGGGAGTGCGCGCGCTCTCAAGCACCAACGCGGGGGTTGCGGGAAGCCAATGCTTCAGCACAGGAGTCTGGAAACGGAAACCAGGAAACATGGAACATGGAGTCCAGAGCACAAGGTAACATCCAGTGAAGGACTGCTTCTTGGAGAACGTCCAGACTTCTTAAAGGCATAGTGACAGAAACAGCAAGGTGCAGCGAGGGTTCTTAGTCTAATCCATTGGCCAAGGAATTATAAGCCTGCTACCACGTCAAGGTGAACCCTACTAAGCAGGTACCTATACTACCCGACGATAAACTAACCTCAGTAGTATAAGAGTGACTGTCCCAGTCTTCCGGAATCCACAGGAGATAAGTAAAGGTCCCAAGGAGGTCCAGACAGGAACAGTATGCGATGAGTACTAGCAGGCACCAGGGCTGGTAGCAAAAGACTAAATGCAAAGAGAAAGTCAAAGAGAGGCTCACTTCCTGTCAGGAGGAAGAGGGCAGGGTTTGCCAGAAAGCAAGATGGCGTTGCTTGCTTCAGAATCCTTAAAGACACAGGATCTTGACTCGCAGCTAGAGGGTGGCGATCAGAAGTAAACAGGTAAGGAAGAAACACGCCGCAGGAGGCGTGTTCCGTGCATCGTTACACCACTTCATCCTCCGCTGACATGCCCGGCCCTGATTGGTGGGTAGGAAGAAGCTGCCTACATTGCCAGCCCGATTGGTGGGTTAGGAAGGTGCTGCACATGCCCATGCCCCTGATCATTGGGGTGAAGGAAGGTGCTGCCTACATGCCCAGGCCTGATTGGTGGGTAGGAAGGAGCTGCCCTACATGCACCAGGCCCTTGATTGGTGGGTAGGAAGGAAGGTGATGCTACATGCCCAGGCCCTGATTGGTGGGTAGGGAAGGTGCCTGCCTACACGCCCAGGCCTGATGGTGGGTAGGAGATGGGTAGAAGAGTGACTACATGGCCCAGGCCCTGATTGGTGGGTAGGAAGGCTCTGCTGCCTACATGCCGGCCTATTGGTGGGTAGAGAGAGGAGCTGCCTACATGCCCAGGCCCTGATTGGTGGGTAGGAAGGTGCGCCTACTGCCCAGGCCCTGATTGGTGGGTAGGAGAGCTGCTACATGCCCAGGCCTGATTGGTGGGTAGGAAGGTGTGCCTACATGCCCGGCCCCCGATTGGTGGTGGAAGGAAGGTCTGCCTACATGCCCGGCCCTGATTGGTGGGTAGGAAGAGTGCCTACAGCCTTACATGCCCAGGCCTGTTGGTGGGTAGGAAGGTGTGCCTACATGCCCAGGCCTATTGGTTGGGTAGAAGGAGCTGCCTACATGCCCGGCCCTGATTGGTGGGTAGGAAGGTGCTGGCCTAAATGCCCAGGCCGATTGGGGGGTAGGGAAGTGCTTGCAACACGCCAGCGACATGAGGTGGGTAGGAAGATGCTGCCTACATGCCCAGGCCTGTTGGGTGGGTAGGAGGTGATGCCTACATGCCGCCCTGATGGTGGGTAGAAGGGATGCCCTACATGCCCAGGCCTGATTGGTTGGGTAGGAAGGTGCTACCTACATGCCCAGGCCCTGATGGTGGGTAGGAAGGAGCTGCCTACATGCCCGGCCCGATTGGTGGGTAGGAAGGTGCTGCCTACATGCCCAGGCCTGATGGTGGGTAGGAAGGTGCTGCCTACACGCCAGGCCTGATTGGTGGGTAGGAAGATGCTGCCTACATGCCCCAGGCCCTGATTGGTGGGGATAGGAAGTGTGGCCTACATGCCCGGCCCTGATTGGTGGGTAGGAAGATGCTGCCTACATGCCCAGGCCCCTGATTGGTGGGTAAGGAAGGTGCTGCCTACATGCCCAGGCCCGATTGGTGGGTGGTAGGAAGTGATGCCTACATGCCCAGGCCCTGACTTGTGGGTAGGAAGGTGCTGCCGGCCCATTGTGGTAGGAAGGAGCTGCCTACATGCCCCAGGGCCATGATGGTGGGTGGGTAGGAAGGGAGCTGCCTACATGCCCAGCCCTGATATGGTGGGTAGGAAGGTGTGCCTACATGCCAGGCCATGATTGTGGGTAGGAAAGGGTGCCTACATGCCCAGGCCTGATGTTGGTGGATGCGGAAGGAGCTGCCTACATGCCCAGGCCTGATGGTGGGTAGGAAGGTGCTGCCACATGCCCAGGCCCTGATTGGTGGGTAGGAAGGTGTTTTGCCACATGCCAGGCCCTGATTGGTGGGTAGGAAGGTGCTGCCTACAGCCAGCCCTGATTGGGGGTAGGAAGGTGCTGCCTACATGCCCAGGCCCTGATGGTGGTTGGAAGGAGGCTGCCTACATGCCCAGGCCCTGATTCGTGGGTAGGAAGGTGCGCTGCCTACATGCCCAGGCCTGAATGGTGGGTAGGAAGAGAGTGCCTACATGCCCGGCCCTGATGGTGGATAGGAAGGTGACTGCCTACATTGCCCGTCCATGATTGGTGGGTAGGAAGGTGCTGCTCACGCCCGCCCTGATTGGGGTAGGAAGAGCGCCTAATGACGGCCCGATTGGTGGGTAGGAAGGTGCTGCCTACATGCCCGGCCTGATTGGTGGGTAGGAAGATGCTGCCTACATGCCCAGGCCTGATTGGTGGGTAGGAAGAAGCTGCCTACATGCCGGCCTGATGTGGTGGGTAGGAAGGTGCTGCCTACATGCCGGCCCTATTGGTGGGTAGGAAGGTGCTGCCTACATGCCCGGCCCTGATTGGTGGGTAGGAAGGAGCTGCCTACATGCCGGCCCTGATTGGTGGGTAGGAAGGTGCTGCCTATGCCGCCACGATTGGTGTAGGAAGGTGCTGCCACACATGCCTGCCCTGATTGGGGGTAGGAAGGAGCTGATACATGCCCAGGCCATGGATTGGGGGTAGGAAGAAGCTGCCTAATGCCCACCCTGATTGGTGGTAGGAAGGTGCTGCCTATATTGCCCGTCCCTGATGAGTGGGTAGGAAGAGTGCCTACATGCCCAGGCCCGATGGTGGTGTAGGAGGTGCTGCCTACATGCCCGGCCCTGATTGGTGGGTAGGAAGGTGCTGCCTAATGCCAGGCCCCTGATGGGTGGGTAGGAAGGTGCTGCCTACATGGCCCGGCCACTGATGGTGGGTAGGGGAAGGAGCTGCCTAACATGCCCAGGCCTGATGAGTGGGTGGTAGGAAGGTAGCTACTACATGCCCGACCTGATTGTGGGGAGGGAGGGCTGCCTACATGCCCGGCACCTGATTGTGGGTAGGGAAGAGCTGGCCTAAATGCCAGGCCCGATTGGGGGTAGGAGGAAGCTGTGCCCTACCTGCCCAGGCCCTGATTGGTGGGTAGGAAGGTGCTGCCTACATGCCCAGGCCTGATTGGGGGGGGGTGGGAGGAAGGTGCGCCTACATGCCAGGCCCTGATGGTGTGGTAGGAAGGTGCTGCCTACATGCCGGGCCCTGATGGTGTGGTAGGAAGAGCTGCCTAAATGCCCAGGCCTGATTGGTGGGTAGGAAAGTGCTTGCCTACATGCCCAGGCCCCGATTGGTGGGTAGGAACGGTGCTGCCTACATGCCCAGTGCCTGATTGGTGGGTAGGAAGGATGCTAACTACATGCCCGGCCCTGATTGGTGGGTAGGAGGTGTGCTGCCACATGCCTGGCCTATTGGGAGGAGGAAGGTGCTGCCTACATGCCCAGGCCCTGATTGGTGGGTAGGAAGGTGCTGCCTACATGCCCGGCCCTGATTGGTGGGTAGGAAGGAGCTGCCTACATGCCCAGGCCCAGATTGGTGGGTAGAAAGGTGCTGCCTACATGCCCGCCCTGATTGGTGGGTAGGAAGGGGCTGCCTACATGCCTTGGCTTTTGGGTGGGTAGGAGAGTTGCTGCCTACATGCCCAGGCCGATTGGTGGGTAGGAAGGTGCTGCCTACATGCCCAGGCCCTGATTGGTGGGTAGGAAGGGCTCCTACATGCGGGCCTGATTGGTGGGTAGAAGTGCTGCTGCCTACATGCCCGGCCTGAGTGGTGGGTAGGAAGGGCTGCCTACATGCCAGGCCTGATTGGGGGTGGGAGGAGTGCCTACATGCCCAGGCCTCGGATTGGTGGGTAGGAAGGGTGCCTACATGCCAGGCCCGATTGTGGGTAGAAGAGCGTGCCTACATGCCCAGGCCCTGATGGTGGGTAGGAGAGGCTGCTGCCACAATGACCAAGGCCCTAGATGGTGGGAGAAAGGTGCTGACTAAATGCCCGGCCGCTGATTGGTGGGGATAGGAAGGGCTGCCTACATGCTAGGCCTGATTGTTGGTAGGGAGGTGCTGACTACATGCCCAGGCCTGATTGGTGGGTAAGACAGGTGCTGCCAACATGCCCGGCCCTGATTGGTGGGTACGAAGGTGCTACCTACATGCCCAGGCCATGATCGGTGGGTAGGAAGGTGCTGCCTACATGCCCGGCCATGATTGGTGTGTAGGAAGGTGCTGCCTACATGCCCAGGCCCTGATTGGTGGGTAGGAAGGAGCTGCCTACATGCCCAGGCCCTGATTGGTGGGTAGGAAGGTGCTGCCTACATGCCCAGGCCCTGATTGGTAGGTAGGAAGGTGCTACTGTGATGGATTGGATAAAATGCCTATTTCTTCATCTGTAATACTTTGCTATGATTCCTTACTCAAAATGGCTACCGCAGCTACCCCTCCCTTCAAGTAAGGAAGATGGCACCGAGGAATTCCACTCAAATGCTGATGTGTTCAAAAACTGGAATAACAAGACCATAAATCATAACAACAAGACCATACAAGGACAAGACCTAACAAAGAACCAATGAGACAAATAACCTTTAGACCTGAGACAGCTCTTTTGCATACAAACCCCCTCCCCTACAGCCCCTGTATATGAACGCAGGCTGTGTAGGAATAAAGTCAGACATTATCATTCTGAACTTCTGTGTGTCAGCGTGATCTTTTCTCAGTGCATGCACTACATATATAGGGAAAATAATCTGGACGGGGACAGATACTCTGAAGACGTTTTGGTCTGATCCAAATTATCCAAATCACTGCCTACATGCCCGGCTCTGATTGGTGGGTAGGAATGTGCTGCCTACATGCCCAGGCTCTGATTGGTGGGCAGGAAGGTGCTGCCTACATACCCAGGCTCTGATTGGTGGGCAGGAAGGTGCTGCCTACATGCCTAGGCCCTGATTGGTGGGTAGGAAGGTGCTGCCTACATGCCCAGGCCCTGATTGGTGGGTAGGAAGGTGCTGCCTACATGCCCAGGCCCTGATTGGTAGGTAGGAAGATGCTGCCTACATGCCCGGCCCTGATTGGTTGGTAGGAAGGTGCTACCTACAAGCACAGGCCCTGATTGGTGGGTAGGAAGGAGTTGCCTACATGCCCGGCCCTGATTGGTGGGTAGGAAGGTGCTGCCTACGTGCCCAGGCCCTGATTGGTGGGTAGGGCAACATAACATTCGCAACAATTCTATGCAAACATATTAACCCCTGATTCCTGAGGTGCTGGAACCAAGCAAAGACATATATATATATATAACATATAATACAATACCAATGTGTTACTGACAGGTAGGGGTAATGGCAGACTTAACCTTTATAAACAGCAGCCATAATTCCCCCTACCGTCACACTTCCCTTATAGGCGTGATCAGTGCCTGGGTATAGACCGGTATGTTGTTGCACTTGTTGACTGTTACCTGCCGGGCGTGACAGCACCCGGTCTGATGAAGCTTCACAAAGGATCCGCCGATCCTCCCTCTCACCGCGACGGCGTCAGGGTGATCCCACCAAGGCAAGGTCTCTGCAGTCTCTTCAGTGAGACCTGATCCCAAACCTCTCTGCAAGGAGTTCAGCTTCTGCTGTGTCCCTAATATATCTAATCACTCACTACAGGCATCCGTTCCCTAAGCTAGGGCCTGTCCCTGTAGCAGCCACAAGCTATGGATGACTCAGGGCCTATCTTGGGCCTAGGGGGGTATATGCTGGCCTAGTGTAGAGGCTTACTTGCCCTTCACACAGGCCCTCTGTCCCCTACCTGTCACACTCTGCCACGCTACCTCCTGTGTAACGGGTATTCCCTCTACCTCAATCGCATACAGAGTGCATATGAGGGGGAACCTATATGTTACCAGGTGTGTGGTGCTTTATACCTGTCAGGCTCACAGGAGGCCTGAGCCTCCGCTAGTGAGAGCCTAGGGTGACTCCTCTGGAACGATCTTCCTTACAGCGCCTCCACCTGTGTCGGGTTCTAGGAGTGTAGAATGTTCCCCACACAGGATCCACATATATTAACCACATATACCAAAGGTATATTGTGATGGTTCAGGGGATTCCTTCCCCTTCTTTCACTCCCTCTGTCCCTTCCCTTACCAATCTCCCTGCGCTTACCCACTCCTGTCCCGCTCCGGCTGTCCCTGATGCTGTCCCTTTACCCCAACGCATGCCCCGTAAGTCTCGCGCGCCCCCGCGACCCCCAGGCTCCGGCAGCAACGTTCCCCGTTCTCAGACCTCCCAGGTACCCATTGTCACCCCTTCACCTCTGGTTGCGGTCTCCCCTGTCCCTCCGTTTCCTCCCGCTGGTGTGCCCGCAGCGCTCCGCGCGTCTTGTGACGCAGTCTGTGCGCGCGCACTCTCAGGTTACAGAGGGCGCGCGCACACACTCTTCTTCTAAGGCCTGCAAAGCTCTGGACTCCTCCTCCCATGACCTGCATGCCGTCTCTCTGTCCAACCCCTCTGTCTCCTCCTTATCTCCTCCTGACCTATCCCTTTCGTCTCCCACTTCCCTCTCTGCTCCTCCTCTCTCTCCCATTGGTGTTCCCTCCTTTATAATCCCTGTATGCCCTCTCTATCATCGCTCTGCATAGTTCCTGTTATCCCTGTGTGTGCTGACCTATGCTTGCTCCCTCTGTGTTTTCCAGATTCTTCCTGCTCCTGTGCATCTTTGGATTCCCCTGGCTTTGACCCCTGCTCGTCCTGGACTACCCTGCTCTCTGGAACCCCTGAACCTTGCTACGAACTCTATTTGCTGACCTCTGGAATCCTTGGACCTGGCTTATGAACTTTGACTATTCTGCTCTATATATCCCTGGACATTGGCACACGGACACGACCATTCTACGGTTAACCCTACAAGACGTTGCAAGTATTCTAACAACTTCCTCAACAGGCCCAGCAACGCTATACCACACTCCGGGCTTGCTCCCACTGCTGTGGGTGTGTGGTGTAATACCGTTCCCACCTCAGTATTGGGGTCTTGCCAGGTCTGCGGGCATACAGGCGTGACATATATATATCACAGGTTTACTATATGCAGATAACATACACAATACACGTGCATCAACCATATGACCTCCCCAGTGTATAACCTATAACACTATTTCCCCGGATGATAACCCTACACCGTGTCCATAGTCCCCAATATCCTTCACTCTCACTTAGGAGTGTATACCTCGTGCCCACCACCGGGTACCCCCACACGTGTCTACAGTATACCCCTTGTCCCGTGGTCAGCGCTGCCACTATGTGTGAGTGTGAGTACTCTGTTTGTGCACTTATATAACGATACCTGCCCAGTGTGACGGCACCTGGGCTTTAAAAGATCTTCAAAAAGGATCCGCCTGTCTCCTGGGCGACGTCCTAATTTCACCAGCGCGGTGATCCATTAGGGGCGATCCCACCCTGGAGATAGTCCTGCTCTCTCGGTACCGTAGGCTTGATCCCAAGCCTCTTCGTGGGAAGCGCAGCGTCCGCTGTGTCCCTCACTTACACTATATATGTTACTAAGGGGCAGGGTCCCTAACCTAGGGCCTGTCCCTGAAGCACAACAAGCTGTAAGGGTGACTCAGAACCTCACTGGGGCCTAGGGTGCTGCTGGTCTAATGCAGCAGGTCACAGACCCCTGCACTCACCTCCTACCCCTAGCTCTTACTGGTCCTGACTAAACGTGGGCTCCGCGTGCAAAATGTATCAATCCCTGAGAGCAGGGAGATACTCCAGCCCTATAGGCTCCCTGGCATCATGTGGTGCGCTCCTGAGGCTCATGGGACATGTAGTCCCTGCTATTTGCCTATCCTGATTGGTGGGGGGTTCACGCGCTATAACTGCGCATGCGCGAGCTAACAGGGGCCTCCCGCCGCATCTCTACTCTGCACATGCGCAAGAAGAAACATGGCGGCGCCCTGTGCTGTTGGGCCGCGCGGAGCGTTCCGGAGCGCCGGACCGCTCCCTGCTCGGCCCCCACCCTCCAGAAACTCCAGCGTGTCTGCCGCTTGGCTCCAGCAGCATTCACCAGCGCGCCCGGTAGCGGAGGTAACGAGGGGGGGTCATGGAGCACAAAAGAGCCCAGGGCTACATGTGACACACTTCCTATTCCTCCCTGCAGCACTTCTCCAGCTCCTATTCGCTCCCTGGCGTCAGGTGGGACACTCCTAAGGCTCATGGGACTAGTAGTCCTTACCCAGAGCCTTCCCTGATTGGCTAGTGTTCGCTTGCTTTTCACTGCGCATCGTGACCTAGAATGGCCGCCGACGCTGCTCTGCGCATGCGCAAGCTTCCCTAAGATGGCGGCTCTCTCTGCAAGCACCCGAGCCCCCGGTGACGCAATCACCCTCTCGGCGCACACTGGCAACCTCCCGCTGCATGCCCCCTCTCTCAGAACTCCACGACACGTGTGCCCGCACATCCGCACGCCCCCGCAACCGGCCGCAACTCTCCTGCACAACCGGAGGTACGCAGCAAGGGGGCACAACCTCAAAGGGGGGGAACCTGGCTACATCCTCCCCGTGGTGAAAACCACAACAGCCCCGCTTGAGAACGTCAACACATAATTATATAATGAAAAATGCAGTACATAACTATGATACACATCTCACTTCACTTAGACAATATTGTACAGTTCAGTGAACATATTAATCATGGAGGCCAGTTTAGCTTTAGCCTGCTGCTGAGACTCATAGTGGGGTGCCCCTAATTGATCCTACACCACTCTAGTAGGTGGCCGCCTCACTCTCTGACTCCGACGAGTCTCAGTCTCTGCGTTATCATCGTACACAAAGGATTCGGGGGCTTGAGGCCACATTTCTCCATCAAGGGGTGAATCAGATAGCACACAGTCTCTATTAGGTACAAAGCTAGGACTACTAGGATTGGTAGGACGCGGAGTGGGAGTCGCTTGGGATTGGTTTTGAGGTGCAGGCCCATTACCCGGAGCTCCTTCGGGAGGTGCCCACCAATCGTTAGTGGATTTGTTAGAAGTCCCTTCAATAGGATCTTGTACTTGTGAGCTTGGTTGGATGTCAGTAGGCTCCCCCAATTTAGAGATATCAGTTACGGTTTCAGGTTCTGGATCATTTACATCCACTTGTGGTATGGGCAGCAGGTGATTACGATGCCAAACCTTTACCCTGCCGTCTCTATCCTTTACACAGGGAGGCCAGGCATCTGAGACTCAACTTCAAAGTGTCCTTCTCTCCACCGATCCGCCAGCTTGTGCTTGCCGGGGATTCTCAAATGTCGAAGGAGGACAGCGTGTCCAGTCCGAAGTTCTCGATAGCGAATCTTATGATTATATCTCCTCTTATTATTAGCATTCACCTGGGCGGCAGCTCTTTCGGCAAGCTGATAGGCACGATATAGACTGTCTTGGAGCCTTCTCACATAGCGATAGTGAGTCGTGTTAGGTACCCCATCGGTAGATACCCGTAGACGAATATCCACCGGTAAGCGTGCTTCTCGCCCAAACATGAGAAAGTACGGTGTGTATCCTGTTCATTCGTGCCGGGTGCATGTACTAAGGCCCCCACATGTACTAAGGCCCCCACATGTACTAAGGCCCCCACATGTACTAACGCCCCCACATGTTTACTCCACTCTCCCTTCTTGGAGTCTTGCAGAGTGCCCAACATATCCAACATTGTCCGATTAAATCTTTCCGGGAGGGCATGTCCCTCAGGGTGGTAGGGAGTGGTTCTAGACTTTTGGACGTTTAGCAGCTTGAGCAGTTCTTTGATAAGCTTACTCTCAGTCTCTTCCCTGGTCAGAGTGCATTCTATTAGGCAAGCCATAGTGCATGAAATACTTCTCCCACAATACTTTAGCCACCGTGATGGCTTTTTGATCTTTAGTGGGAAACTCTTTGGTATCGAGTGTAGTGGTCTGTCACTACCAGTACATTGCCGATGCCTTTTGAATCGGGCTCTATGCACAAAAAGTCCATGCATACTAAATCCATAGGACCGGAGCTTTTGAGGTGACCCATTGGGGCAGCACGGGTGGCGAGTGTCTTTCTATGAATGCACCGTAGACATTTCCTGCAGTGTTGTTCAACTCACTCCCGCATTCTATGCCAGAAAAAACGATCTCTCACTAAGCCGAAGGTTTTATCCACCCCCAGACTCACCCTACACACCTGGGATCACCCCTGCGGAGTCACACACCCACCTTGGTAAGTTTAACCCACTTATCACACAAACCGCCTTTGCTGTCCACCCCCCTGTTACCCGCCCACGCTCTCACAAATGACGACCTCAGCACTCCCCTTACTGTCACAAATCACTACCTCCACCTTCCCGCCCGCTCTGCGCTCACCAGCCCGATTACTGTCTGCACCGCTACTGCCCACATCTGGCCCCATCATCATCACCCTGTCGCCCGCTCCACGCTCAAAATTTCCGCCTTCCCGCACGCTCCACAGTCCCTCCGCCTTCACGACCGCTTCGCGCTCAGCAGGCCGCTTACTCTCTGCACCGCGGTGCCACCGCCACTCTGCCAAAATAGGTGGCTTCACGCCCGATAAAATATCATCATCACCCTGTCGCCCATTACCCAAAATGGCTGCATTTCCGCACGATTAAATATAAATTGTCCCCCTTCATTAACACACTTCATACATCAAAATGCCGCTCAACTGTCAAAATTTCCGCCTTCCCGCTCGTTAACAAAATGGCCGCCTTCCTGCACCAATAACATATTCATTGTCAACCTTACTTACCACACTTCATGCATCAACATTTCAGCCTTCCCAGACCCCGCCCGCTCCCAAAATGCCAGCCTTCACGCACGCTACAATATTAATTGTCCACCTTCCATGCACCTGTGAAAATGTCTGCCTTCCCACCCGCTCCGCGTCCGCTTGGCAACACCGCTACTCTGCAAAAATGGCCGCCTTCCCGCCAAAGACAATATTCATTGTCCCACCTAACTTACCACCCTTCCTCAATCAAAATGTCCGACACCAAAAATGGCTGACTTCCCGCCAAAGACAATATTCATTGTACCACTTTCTTAACACCCTTCCCGCCCGCACCACCCTCAGCATGACGCTTACTTCACGCCCGATACGTACAATTGGCACCATCAGCATCACCCTGTCGCACACTAAATACTAATTGTCCCCCTTCCTTCACACACTTAATGCTTCCCGCACGCTCATCACCCCAAAATTTACACCTTCCCGTCCGCTCACAAAATGCCAGCCTTCACGCACGATTAAATATTAATTGTCCACCTTCCATGCACCAGTGAAAATTTCTGCCTTCCCATCCGCTCCGCGCTCAGCAGCCCGGTTGCCGCCATCGCTACTCTGCAAAAATGGGCGCCTTCCCGCCAAAGACAATATTCAATGTCCCCTTTACTTACCACCGTTCCTCAATCAAAATGTCCGGCACCGCTAAATGTCCGCATTCCTGCAAGCACCAACCTCAGCATGACGCTTAATTCACGGCCGATACGTACATCTGGCCCCATCAGCATCACCCTGTCGCACACTATCCAAAATGGCCGCCTTCCCGCTTGATTAAATATTCATTGTCCCCCTTCTTATGTAGCCCATAGACCCCCCCCCCCCCGGTCGGATATCGGACCCCCTAGGGTGTACTAAGGTCTGACTACATGCCTGAGAGTGGTGCATACCTGCTGGCAACTGGAGGGCCTGAGTCTCCCGGGATGGTGTGGGGGATGACAGGATCAGGTTTCTGGGGTTCATGCCGTCATCCTTTCTCAGTGGTGCAACGCCTCCATCTCTGTGAAGCCCCAGGGATATGGGGTGGAACCCTTACAGAGAACTCTCACTCAGGGAAGAGAGATTCCAGTCTCAGTCAGTCTTTGCAAAATCAGCAGCAGCTCTCTTTATTATCAGACAGCAGCACACTTGTCAATCAGGTACAGGGTCTTCTCTCCCACCAGACTGCACACCTTCAGGATGGCCTTTCGGGATCAACTGTGTCCCCGCCACCACCCCAGCCGCGGGCGCTCAGTGGTGGGCTAGCTCTCCCTCACCCCTATGCGGGTGAGAGGCATTGGTCCACCTCCAGCTAACTAGGCCCTACTCCTCAGGAACCTAGCTAGCTCACACACTGTGCGGACTGTCCAGTCAGACACAGACTCTCTCCAGAACTGAACTGCCTGTCAAACACAGGAACTGCACACTAAATAGAGACAGCCCTGCCTATCATGCCATCAGCAGGTACCGCCCCGCCCTGTATCTCTGCTTCCTACACAGGTCAGATGACCTACTTCCACCACTCAGAGCAGGGCTTGATGTGGGGGAAACCCATGATAACTACTGGCAGCCTGCCCTTACCAGGGCTTATACCAGTAGGAGGAAAGATATATAGCCCCATTTCTTACCAGGGCTACACTTAACTCACTTAATGCACAATTTACGCCTCCACTATGCAACCCCCTCCCTTCCCCCCACAACCCCTTCAATGCACGCTTACTGTTGCAAAATGTTCTTTTATCCATGCGTGCATGCAATGTCTTGTATATAATGTATATCCTGTTCATTTATGTAACTGTATTTGTAACCATGTGTAACGGGTATTCCCTCTACCCCAATCACAGATATAGTGTGAGTGTGTGGGAACCTAGGCGTTACCAGGTGTGGTGCATATACCTGTAGGTTCACAAGAGGCCGGAGCCTCCGCTTGTTGGGAACCTGGGGTGAGTCTTTCAGCTCGATCTGGTTCACAGCGCCTCCACCTGTGTAGGCTTCTAGGGATGTAGAAGGTTGCCTACACAGGACCCACATATACAATAAGCACATACACAGGAATGTATATAACCACTTTACTGTAAGCTGAATCACCACACACTTGATAATAATAATACTTCCCCTAGAGGGTAACTCCACAAATATAACTCAGTCCAAAGTGTCTTTCACTCCACTAGGAGCGTACCTACCCACCACGTGTATCCCCACACCGTGTCCTCAGCCTAACCCCTTTGTCCCGTGGTCAGCGCTGCCACTATGTGTGATAAGAATATATATATGATACGTTGGTGCACTTAGGAAGGTACCTGCCGAGCGCTCCTGCACTCGGGCCTGCAATCAACTTCAAAAAGGATCCGCCGCTTGGTGATCTAGTCTGTCATCCGGTGCTTCCTCGCACGAGGGTCCGCCAGGGGCGATCCCACCCTGGAGATAGTTTCTGTCTCTTTAACACAGACTTGAGCCCAAGTCTCTTCTCGGGGAGCGCAGCGTCCGCTGTGTCCCTATCTAACACTAGTACTACTGTGACAGGGTCCCTAACCTAGGGCCTGTCCCTGTAGCACCACAAGCTGGGGGGTTCAGGACCTATCTGGGGCCTAGGGGGGTTGCTGGCCTAATGCAGTGGGTCACAGACCCTGCACTCACCTCCTTCCCCTAGCTCTCCTGGTCCAGACTGCCTAGCGTGGTCCCCAGCGCGCGAAAAGTATCCTTTACTTGCAAGCAGGGAGCTCCTGCAGCCCTATTGGCTCCCTGGCATCATGGGGTCGCTCACGAGGCTCATGGGACTTGTAGTCCTGTCCAAGAGCCTTCCCTGGTAGGCTAGGGTACGCACGCTCCTTCTTGCGCGTGCGCAACTCTGCCGGGGGCTTACTGCGCATGCGGGACATAACGCAAGATGGCAGCGCCCTGCTCGGGAGCCGCCGAGAACCGGCGGGACGCTCAAACGCTCCCTGCAATGGCCCCCACCCTCCAGAAGTGCCGGCGGGTCCATCGAGTGACCCGCGGCAGCAGAGGAAACGAGGGGGGGGGGGGTCGCGGGGCAGCAGGGACGCAGAGGGGACCTGGCTACACATGTATTATTTGTCATTTTAACTCTGTGCCCAGGACATACGTGAAAACGAGGTAACTCTCAATGTATTACTTCCTGGTAAAACAGATGTGTAACGGGTAAACAGCAAGTTAACCCACCAGGCGCTCAGAAAGCATGGCTGCAGCTGTGAACTGGTGCTTGAATAACAGTTAATGTTGGTAACGAACGCCACAGTCCCCCAGTGTAATCTTCACAAATGTAAATCTCCGCAACTGGCTAACCATAAGCACAATGAAGTTAGAGAAAACATAGAAGTAGATAACTTACAGCTGGGGGATGTAGAGAAGTGGCTGGTCTATCCTCCGGTATGGAAATGCTGCATGTCCCTCTGCTTGCAATGTGTCTTGACGACTTGATCCTCTCAGCCCGCCAGCACTTTCTTCTGCCGCCAACCCTACATCCGCTCGATCGCGGTGGGTGGTCACCTGACCGACGGCAGTGCCGGTGTATCCGGGTGTAGCAGGGGGACGCAGGTGCACCAGACGCAGCCCGGCGTGCAGGCAGCAGGCACTGGAGTACTGGAAATCCTCCCAGGGGAGGTGTAAACGCCGCACAGCCGTGGAGCAAGAACTTCAGAGAAGGCTGATCAGTGATTCATAAAAAACTTTAATGAGAGGCCTGACGGCCAAAACGCGTCAAGAGGATCCGTTTGCACTTTGTTTATAAATTTTTATGAATCACTGATCAGCCTTCTCTGAAGTTCTTGCTCCACGGCTGTGCGGCATCTACACCTCCCCTGGGAGGATTTCAAGCTTAGAACAACAGCATAAAAATAACCCCTCCCGGAAAATTTATAAACAGTTGACTTCCGCCAGAAGCAACTTAAGAATAATTCAAATGGACAGTGTTGAAAAAGCTCTTATATGGACGGGTCAGAGGTATTATGATAAAGGGAACAAGGCCGACAGACTTCTTGCTAGCAAGCTACGAGGCATACACAAAAGATCACAAATAACGGCGATCCGGAATAGTGCTGGTGAGCTTCTATATAACGAAAAGAAAATTGCAGAGGAATTTACTAAACTTTACTCTAAATTATACAACCTAAGGGCTCACTCTGCTATCCCCGACCCGAAGGAGCTATCGGCTACCATTGATTATCTAGCTGATTGCGACCTCCCCTCATTAACAGAGGAGGAAATCCTTCTCCTGAACGCCACAATAACGGCGGAGGAATTAGAAAGGGCTGTCAAGGCCTCCAAAATCTCTAAAGCACCGGGCCCTGATGGTTTCACGAATGCCTACTACAAGAAGTTTCTCCCCACTCTGTCCACCCACCTTTTACAATTGTTCAACTCATTTTTAGAAGGGAGTCCTATCCCATCTTCAATGTCGTCCGCCAATCTGGCCATAATTCTCAAAGAAGGGAAGGACCCCACACAATGCGGAAGCTATAGACCAATCTCACTGTTGAACAACGATCTAAAACTATACAGTAAAATACTGGCGAACAGACTTAATCCAATCCTCCCGAGACTAGTACACATGGACCAGGTCGGGTTTGTCTTGGGCCGCCAGGCCTCAGACAATACCCGTAAAATCATTAATTTAGTTGACCAGGCCCACCTTACAGACTCACAAGCTATGTTATTAAGTTTAGATGCAGAGAAGGCATTTGACAGAATTGACTGGCTGTTCCTAGATCAAACATTAAAAAAATTTGGATTCAGGGACTCTTTCCTTAAGGGTGTCCAGGCGCTCTACCAAAATCCATCCGCCTCAGTCAGACTATCAGGTGGAGGATCGGAACAAATCCACATTCGAAATGGCACCCGACAGGGTTGCCCCCTCTCCCCTCTCCTTTTCGCTCTCACGATTGAACCACTGGCGACTAAAATAAGACAAAATCCGAACATCCAAGGTATCCCCATTGCCACTGAACAATACAAAATTTCCCTATTCGCTGACGACATTATCCTGACCTTGACCAAACCCCTAACTTCCCTCCCCAACCTCCAGATGGAACTGACGGAGTTTGGAAAGGTATCAGGGTATAAAATAAACAGCGACAAATCAGAGGCCCTAAATCTTAGTCTTCCCGACCCCGTAGTCAAACTTCTTAAACTAAATTTTAGCTACCGATGGTGTCCCTCATGTATTAAATATCTGGGAATTAATGTATCTAGGCACTATCGGGACCTATATAGGGATAACTACCCGAAACTATGGGACCAGATCAAAAAACATCTAGATCGGTGGGAAGGTTATCAGATCTCATGGATCGGGAGGATGATCTCTACCAAGATGAATATACTCCCAAGAATGCTGTATCTATTCCAGACGCTCCCAATCCAGGTCCCGGCCGCCGATCTAAAATATATACAGAATAGACTACTCCACTTCATTTGGCAGGGTAAGAGACCCAGGGTCGCCAGATCAGTCCTGATGACCACTAGATCCAGAGGAGGGTTGGGGGTACCTGATCTATATAAATACTATCTAGCCGCTCAGCTCAGGCAGGTAGTAATGTGGAACTCAGACCCGACCCGATGTTGCTGGGTGGGAATGGAAACTCGGTGTGCCAAATTGCCTTCTCTGCAAGCCTGCCTCTGGAGCCTGAACAGAGGAGATGGCCGTTTACACAATCTTAAGCTACAGGCCTCACGATTCACGTGGGACACCTGGTCCAGATGCAAACATAAATTTAACCTCTCCTCCACAAACTCACAACTCACCCCCCTCGTTAATAACCCCAAATTCCCTCCAGGATGCGGTTCTAAGCTGTTCGCCCACCTAGAGGCGATTGCCGACGTACTGAGCCTAGGGAAGCTCCTGAGCTACCAAGAACTGAGGAACAAATTTAAAATCACAGAATTGGACACCTTTAAATACCTACAAATTAGAAATTTTGTCAGAGCTACTTGCCCTCATCCAGAATACCCCACTCTCACTACGTTTGAACACCTGTGTGAGGACAAGTCTTACCAGAAGGGACTTATCTCGGACATATACAATATCTTAATGCGCTCAACGTCCCCCACACAGCACGACTACATGCTCAGATGGTCAGCTGATCTAAACGTTAATATCGAAAGAGAGACTTGGGAGGAAATCTGGCAGGCAGCCTCAGAAACTTCCCTTTGCACCACAATTAAGGAAAACATTTATAAGATCATGTTTGGCTGGTATCTTACCCCAGCACGATTAAACCAGATCTACCCTCTGGCATCAGACCAATGTTGGAGAGGCTGTGGTAATAGAGGGGACATGGCCCACATCTGGTGGACCTGTCCAGAAATTGTGAAATACTGGGCCAAGGTCCAAATTCTGATAAAAGAGGTCACCGACCTAGAAGTTCCTATTGAACCACTGACCTTCCTGTTGGCTGCACCCATGCCGAATATTGTTCGGCCCACCAGGAAATTAATATCCTTCATTCTCACTGCGGCGAGATGCTGTATTGCGGCCTCCTGGAGGAAAACAACTACGCCTGCGCTAAACACGATTAAAAAAAGGATTGGGGAAGTGATGACCATGGAGAGGCTCACAGCCAACATCAGACAAAAAACCCCGGCCTTTGAGGCTATCTGGGAACCCTGGTCCCATCGTACTAGAGCGCGCCAACCAACCCAGGTGGGAGGGAGGCCCACTCCCCCTCCATAAGGGAAAACTCAAACGACTCTCACCAGAAAAGCCTTAAGCCAAATGGGACGACAAAACCCCTCCCCCTCCTATCCCCCCTTTCCCCCCTCCCTCACACCCCCTCATCTCTCACACCACCCCCGTCTCTGCCTTCCCTCTAAGAAGGCACTCCCCTTTTTCTCTGACAACTTAGGTTGCCATTCTTTTCCCCCCCCAAAAAATATGTTTTGGAAAATTGTTAGGCTATGATATCTGTCAGGACTGTTGTATTATCTAACTGCCTAATAAAAACATTGGGGAAAAAAATAATAATAAAACACGACAATCCAGGGGTCTTCTAGTTGTAATCCATCTTCATCTGTATTCTTCTGCCTTCTTCCGGGGTCTTCTTGCCGTCCGGTGCCACGCCCTGGTCTTCTTTCTTCAGAGGAGGTCCTTCCTCCTCAGCGTCTGGCTTCAAAATGAGACGATATAGGCTTTTAAAGGCCTATGACGTCACATTTTCGTCATATGGTTCCCACGGCCCTGATTGGGCCGTGAAAACCATGTGTTTTGGCCGATGTAAAAAAAATGATGACGTCACTTAAAGGCAATGACAGCACAGCCAATCAGAATGGCTTTGCTGCAATTGCCTTTAAGATGACGTCATGAAAAGACACATGGCCGGACTCACATGGTACGGCAGCCAATCAGAGCGTGGGAAGTCTATCCCTACTCTGATTGGTTCAAGTACCATGTGACAGAGGCTTTCAATGACGTCACATCCGTTCTCCCCCAAGCCTCTGTCACATGGTACTTGAACCAATCAGAGTAGGGATAGACTTAGATATAATTAAGAATGTTT
Organism: Ascaphus truei; assembly: GCA_036426205.1. NCBI lineage: Eukaryota > Metazoa > Chordata > Amphibia > Anura > Ascaphidae > Ascaphus > Ascaphus truei. Next base: position 28,789 of record WSYH01005575.1, read on the forward strand.
ATTCCTTGTAAAAGGAGAACACACAAGATATACAAACAACCCACAGAATATGAACACTTACTTAGGGTTTGGGCAATGAAGCAATCAGGATCTAGATTGGCAATTCATTCAGGCATCAGGTAACAAGTAGATGTAGTAACGAAGACACGAAGACACTGGGCATAGAGTTTACACTCGGTTATATGGGGTTTCAGCCCTATCCCTTAACATTGGGTGCCAGGTATTGGTTACCAATTACCTCCACCCAATTACCCCTTGCCACCTCACGTGGGAAGCAAGGTAATACCTGCCCACAAGGGTGGGCATTATTCTAATCAGGGGCTCATTTCCCTAGCCCCCTCCCAAAAGACTGGCGTCCCCTAGTCTGCCTTTTGGGTCCCTTGACAGGAAAACCTTTGTCTCAAGGTGTGAAACACAACACTTTACACAAGTACCCATATCTTGCTCTTCTTTGTCCTAGAACACTCAATCCAGGGCGGTGAGCCTTTCATACATGGGTTTCCCTCAGACACCCTGACGCCATGTGGCCATTAACATTCCTTCTGGGCCAGTGGCTTTCACAGGCTTAGAAATTTCAGGGATGCAGAGTAACATTTTAATATTAAACAAATATTAAAATAATCCGTTCTGTGGGTCCGAGCGGGCTGAAATTTGCCAGGTCCTCATGCCGGAGGACCCTTGCCATGGTGGCCAAATATCAGCCTTCCACGACCCCCAGAACTGGAGATACCAAAACCAAGTTAAAATCCCCTATTAACTTTAATGCAGGATTCTTCGCTATAGGCTAAAAGAAATCTCTGCATTTCACTCTTCCATTGAAATCAATGGGCTCCGCCGCTATAGGCTTTCAATGGAGCAACTCCGCCATTGAAGTCAATGGGAAAACCACATTTTTCACAGTTACCCATACTCCATCCGGTTGATCGGAGAGGGCTGGAAATTGCCGTGCAATCCTGCCGGAGCAGTGACTACATGCTGCCCAAATCCCAGCCCTCTGGTACTTACGGAACCGGAGTTATGGGTTTTTACTTTATACGTTTTTGGACTTAGCCGTTTCAAAGCCACGCGGCTTTCCTCCATTAGAATCAATAGGGCCGGCGCCTCCATAGGATTCAATGGGACCTCTGCTACCATTGAAGTCAATGGGAAACACACACATTTTCACAGTTAATCCTACTCCGTTCGGTTGAGGGGAGAGGGCTGGAAATTGCCATGCAGTCATGCCGGAGCAGTGACTACATTCTGGCCAAATCCCAGTCCTCTGGTCCCCACGGAAACGGAGTTATGGGTTTTCAGTTTACACTGTTTTAAACTTAGTGTTTGAAAGCCACGCGGCTTTCTCCGCCATTGCGGTCAATGGTAGGACCCTCATGGCCGGCGCGACCCTTTCTCGTCGCCATTAATTGTCGGGCCCGGTTGGGGTCGCGTGAGGGGGTTCCTAGGGGCTAGGGGCAAAAAGAATTTTATTCCTGGGTGCCCTAAAACAAAAGTTCCCACGCCAATTGGACGTTAACTTGACCGAGACCTGATCAAAGCTCTTTTCAGACATTGTTTCCGCTCTTGTGGTTTTGCGGTCTGGCTGGCTGCCAGCTCGTTCCTGGAGGTCGGAGTCGAGGAATCCCCATTGAACTACATTACTCCATTCACTTTCAATGGGGAACCGCCGCTCGTCCTCTCGGGCGCCACCTGCAGGTCTTCCGTGATATCGGACCCAAATCGCCGGAATTTCCATAGGGTTACATGGGGCTGCAATGGCGACCTATGGAAATGCTGCAAAATGGAGACTGCAAAGGCGGGAAATGGGACAAAGGGCAATAAACATGTAAATGCAATTAACCCTTTCCCTCCCGATCTGATCCCAGTGTATGTGGCTGCTGCATACACTGTAAAGGTACAAACACCAATAATTGTACCCATATACATTTCTATCACATAGAACACAGTTCGCCCTGAGGCAGGGGAATAAAAACACATGAAATCCCTCTAAATCTGGGAATAGGATAACCAAGGGACATACCTTTTGGTTATGAAGCAGGGGAACATATGTATTATACGTACATTTGTGGTTAACCCCTCACTTCCCAGACAGTGGAAGGGGGGTGCCTAATGGGGATGACCCCTTTATTACTCGCGTGGCACCCCTCCCCCATCACAGATGCATGCCGGGGGCCTCCGGTGCTGGTATTAATGGGTATCAGCTGCAGAGATCCCCGGCATCAATCCCAGGCAGGGAAAAGATTTTTTCTAAGTCCCGTCTCGCCGCTCATTCCCACCTTCTTGCCAACTTTTTTTGCCGAGAAGATTTGGAGAGAAATTCTCCATTCTAGAGCGGCGAGCAGCTGCGAGAAGCTGATCGGGGCGACTAGAATACAGCGAGTTGGAAAAGCTGGCGATGAGCGGCAAGAAGGGCTTATCGCCGAGCGGTCAGCGGAATTTTTTTTCGGGGAAAAAAACATTGAGTTTTGCTCTTATCACCAGCTTCTTGGGGCTTACTGAACCGCAGTGGGCTTTTTGGCGAGAAGCTGGTGATAAAGGGGCTTATGGCTGTTTATTGCATAGGCCCCTTAGTCTGGACTCTGAGAGTCCCCCCGCGACCTTATCTACGGTTGGGGATACCCACAAACATAATACAGGTTCTGGGCTACCTGGATTATAACTGGGTACCCCCCTTAACCTAGGGATCCCCTCAGCTGCAGGAACACTTTTCATCCCTGTGCCCCATTTACCTTTCTGGGCTATGCTGCCGGGACAAGGTGCCCACATGTATCCGACAATCGGGCATGATTCCCAAGTACATTTTTAGGGGAACCGACAACTCTGGACCCCAACTACCTAGGCACATTCTGAGAACAATTCCTCCACAAACCCCCCTGAAGCTCATGCACCAGCAATCCCTGCTCGCTGGCACGCCCGGAAACTCATCCCCTACCAATCCCTGCTCGCTGGCACGCCCGGAAACTCATCCCCCCGCCATCCCTGCTCGCTAGCATGCCCGGAAACTCATACCCCAGCAATCCCTGCTCGCTACTTGGCACGCCCAGAAATTATCCCCCAGCAATACCACTGCCCGCCTGGCACGCCGAAAATAATCCCCTAGCAATCCTGCTCCCTTGCAGGCCCGGAAAACTAATCCCCCAGCAGAGTCCTGCCCGCTCGCCGCCCGAGAAATTCATCCCTCAGCTCATCTGCTCGCTGGCTAAGTGCCGAACAACTACATCACCCCAGCAATCCCTGCTCAGCTGGCACACGCCGAAACTCATCCCCCAGCACATCCTTCTGCTCATCTTGCATGCCGGAACTATCTTCCCCAGCATACCCATGCTCCGCTGGCAACGCACCAGGAAACTAATTCCCCAGCAATCCCTGTCCGCTGCACGCCCGGAAACTGATATCCCAGCATCCTGCTCGCTGGCAGACCCGGAAACTCATCCCCAGCAATCCCTGGCCCGCTGGCACGCCCGGAACTCATACCCCCCGCCATCCCTCGTCGCTGCACGCCGGAAACTCATCCCCCGCAATCCCTGCTCGCCTGGACGCCCGGAAACTCATCCCCCACAATCCCTGCCCGCTGGCACGCCCCGAATGGGGCGAAACTCATCCCCCAGCAATCCCTGCTCGCTGGCATGCCCGAAACTCATCCCCCAGCAATCCCTGCTCACTGGCACGCCCAGAAACTTATCCCAGACAATCCCTGCTCGCTGGCACGCCGGAAACTCATCACCCCAGCAATCCCTGCTCGCTGAGCGCCCCGGAAACTCATCCCCCACATCCTGCTCGCTGGCACGCCGGAAACTCATCCCCCGCCATCCCTGCTCGCTACACCCCGGAAACTCATCCCCCAGCAATCCCGCTCGCTGGCACGCCCGAAACTCATCCCCCAGATCCTGCTCGCTGGCACGCCCGGAAACTCATACCCCAGCAATCCCTGCTCGCTGGCACGCCCGGAAAATGACGCCGGATAATCTCATACCAGCAACTCTGCCCGCTGCAGACCCGGAAATCTCATCCCCTACATCCCTGCTCGCTGGCGAGCCCGAAAAACTCTACCCCGCAATCCCTGCTCGCTGGCACGCGCCGGAAACTCATCCCCCAGCAATCCCTGCCTCGCTAGAGCATCGCCCGCGAAACTCATACCCCAGCAATCCCTGCTCGCTGGCAACGCCGGAAACTATCCCCCACAATCCCTGCCGCTGCGACGCCCGAAACGAATCCCCCAGCAATCCCTGCCCGCTGGACAACAGCCGGAAACTCATCCCCAGCAATCCCTGCTCGCTGGACGCACCGGCAACTCTCACCCCCACATCCCTCGCTCGTCTGGCACGCCCGGAACTTCATCCCCCAGCAATCCCTTGCTCGCTGGCCCGCCCGGAAACCTCATCCCCCAGCAACCATCCCAGCAACTGCTCGCTGCACCCCGAACTCATCCCAGCAATACCCTGCCGCTGGCACGCCCGCGAAACTCATCCACCCAGCAATCCCTCTGCTCGCTGGCACTCCCGAAACTCATCCCAGCAATCCCTGCTCCTGGCACGCACGAAACTCATCCCCAGCAATCCCCTGCTCGCGGCACGCCCGGAAACTCATCCCAGCATGCCCTCGCAGATGCTGGCCTGCCCGGAACACATACAACACCAGCAATCCCAGCTCTCTGTGCGCCACGCCCGGAAACTCATCCCCATACATCCCATGCTCGCTGACACCGACCCGGAAACTCAACCCCCAGCATCCCAGCTCGCGGCACGCCACGCCGGAACACTCATCCCCCAGCAATCCCTGCTGCTGATCAACGCCGGAAACTCATCCCCAGCGCCAACCCTGCTTCGCTGGCGCTCCTGGCACATACCATACCCCCAGCATCCCTATCTCCCTGGCACCCCGTAAACTCCTCCCATATCCCACTGGGGCAAACCTTCGGACCCTACCGATATCCTGGCACCGTCACCCGGAAACTCTACATCCCAGCAATCCTGCATGCTGCACGCCCGGAAACTATCCCCCAATCCTCCCTAGAGATGCCTCTACCAGCATCCTTCGTGCACACCGCGAAACTCATCCCACATCCCTGCCCGCTGGCTCGCCCGGGAACTCATACCCCGATGCAATCCTGTCGTGGCACGCATCCGAACACTCATCACCACACCTGTCATGCACCGCTCGACTGACATGCCTTCCCAGCAACTCATCCCCCCTGCACCTCCTCGCCGTTGCGCACCCCGGAAACTATCCACCCCCAGCTATCTGCTCCTGGACTGCCCGGAAACTCATACCCCACAATCCCTAGCTCGCTGGCCGCCACCCGTAAACTCATACCCCAGCTTACCCTGCTCGCTGGCAGCACCGGAATCATCCCCAGCGAATCCTGGCCTCGCTGGCACGCCCGGAAACTGCATCCCCAGCAATCCCTGACTCGCTGGACAACAAGAAACTCACCCACAGACAATCCCCTGCTCGCGCTGGCGCGCCACGGGCAACTCATCCCCAGTCAACTCCCTGCTCGCGATGCACCTGAAACTCATTCCCCAGCAATCCCTGTCTCTGCGGCCGCGCCCGGAATCATACCCCATGCATCCCTGCTCCCTGGAACGCTCCGGATAATCATCCCCCAGCAATCCCTGCTCGCTTGGCAACGCCTGAAACTCATCCCCCATCAATCCTCTGCTCGCTATACATCCCTGCAAATCTAATCCCCAGCAATACGACTTCGATTGGCACGGCCGGAAACTCATCCCCCAGCAATCCTGCTCTGTCACCTGAATCAACGCCCCGCTATACGACTCGCTATAGCAACGCCAATCTCCCGTCACCTGCTCGCGTTGTCCCGCCCGGAATATACCGAACCTCTCCTGCAACATAAACCCCAGCAATCCCTGCTCGGACTGGCACGCACCCGGAAACCATCCCACAATCCTCCGTCCACGCACAAACTCATCCCACAATCCCGTTCCCGAATTACCGCAATCCCTGCTCGTGGCAACGCGGACCCATCCGCATCCCCTGTTGCGACCCGGAGATCATACCCAGTACCTCTCGCTCACGCCCCCAAACAGTCCAAATCCCTGCTTCGCTGGCACGCCCGGAAATCTCATACCCCAGCATCCCCTGCTCGCTGGCACAAACCAGAAACTGCATCACCCAGCAATCCATGTCCCGATGCTCCGACCCGGGAAACTCATCCTCCCGCAATCCCGGCTCGCTGAGCACTCCGTAACTCATCCCCAGCAATCCTGCTCGTGGTAGCACGCCCGGGAAACTCATACCCCCAGCAATCTCCTGCTCGCTGGTAGCATCCGGAAAACTCATCCCCCGCAACCCCTAAGCGGCACCTCCAGTCCATCTCGCTGGACGCACCGGAAACTCATACCCAGCATCCCTGCTCACGGCCGCCCTGAAATATACCCCTCCCCCAGCAATCCCCTCCGACTGCACGACGGAACTCATCCCCCGCAATACCTGCTCAGGCACACTCCATGAAACCATCCGCCGCAGTCGCCCACTCGCTGGCAGCCCGGAAAATCATCCACTCAATCCCTGCTCGCTTGCACGCCGCGAACTCGATCCCCAGCAAATCCCCTGCTCGATCGTAGCAGCTCGCGGAAACTCTACCCACGCAATCACTGCTCGCTGGCCCTCGGAAACCATCACCAGCCACAATTCCCTGGCTCGCTGCGGCACCCGGAACTCATCCCCCCGCTATCCCAGTCGCTCCGCTTGACAACCCCCGGGCAACTCATCCACCAGCAATTGCTATGGCACTGGCGCGAAGAACTCATCACCCAAAATCCCAGCTCTCTGGCCACCGGAGAAACTCATCCCCAGCAATCCCTGCTCGCTGCACGCCCGGAAAATCTCCCAGCAATCCCTGCATCGATGGCACGCCCGGAAACTCATCCCCCAGCAATCCTGCTCGCTGGCACACGCCCGGAATACTCAATTCCCACGCAATCCCTGCTCGCTGGCAGCCGCCCGGAAACTATCCCCAGCATATACCTGCTGCTGGACCGCCGGAAACTTATCCCCAGCAATCCCTGCTAGTGGCGCACCCGGAACTCATCCCAGCAATCCCTGCTCGCTGGCACGCCCGGAAACTCATCCCCCAGCAATCCCTGCTCGCTGGCACGCCCGGAAACTCATACCCCAGCAATCCCTGCTGCTGGCACCCGAAATCATTCCCAGCATCCTGCTGCTGGCACGCCCGGAAACTCATCCCCAGCAATCCCTGTCGCTGGCACGCGGAAACATCCCCAGCAATCCCTGCTCGCTGCACGCCCGGAAACTATACCCAGCAATCCCTGCTCGGGCACGCCCGGAAACTCATACCCCAGCAATCCCTGTCGGGACTGGCACCCCGGAAACTCATCCCCAGCCAATCCCCTGCTCGGCAGACGCAAACCTCATCCCCAGCAACCTGTCGCTGGCACGCCCGGAAACTCCATCCCCAGCAATCCCTGCTCGCTTGCACGCCCGGAAACTCATACCCCAGCAATCCCTGCTCGCTGGCCCCCGGAATATCCCAGCAATCCCTGCTGGCTCACCCGGAAACTCATCCCCCCAGAACAATCCCTGCTCGCTGGCACGCCCGGACGAACTCATCCCGCCAATCCCTGCTCCTGGCAAGCCGGAAACTCATCCCCCAGCAATCCCTGCTCCGCTGGCACCCGGAAACTCATCCCCCAGCAATCCCTGCTCGCTGGCACGCCCGGAAACTCATCCCCAGCAATCCCTGCTCGCTGCGCCCGGAAACTCATACCCCAGCAATCCTGCTCGCTGGCACCCGGAAACTATCCCCAGCAATCCCTGCTCGCTGGCACGCCCGGAAACTCATCCCCAGCAATCCCTGCTCGCTGGCACGCCCGGAAACTCATCCCCAGCAATCCCTGCTTGCTGGCACGCCCGGAAACTCCATCCCCGCCAATCCCGCTCGCTGGCACCCCGGAAACTCATACCCCCAATCCCTGCTCGCTGGCACCGCCCCGGAAACTCATACCCCAGCAATCCCTGCTTGCTGGCGCGCCGGAAACTCCATACAGCAAACCCATGCTCGCTGGCACGCCCGAAATCATCCCCAGCAATCCCTGCTCTGCTGGCACGCCCGGAAACTCATACCCGCCAATCCCTGCTCGCTGGCCAGCCCGGAAAACTCCCAGCAATCCCTGCTCGCTGGCACGCCCCCGAATCATCCCCAGCAATCCCTGCTGTTGGCACGCCGGAAATCACCACCCCAGCAATCCCTGTCGCGCACAGCCCGAAACTCATCCCCCACCCACAGTATTCCCCGAGAACCTGGACTCCTGTCACCCATGCGGTGGAGAGGATAACCCCACCAACAAGAAGGGAGGACCCCATCCAACAGCGGAGAGGTCCAAACACCGAGCCCCGTCGAGAGCTTCCGCGGACGACTGAGTTTGCAGACTCAGGAGATGAGGAAATGGACTGTTCATATGGCAGAACCACTGCCACAGCTTGTCTCCGAGGGGACCACAATCCGTGGTTAGTCCCAGCATCTCTGGAGGGGACAAAAGTAAACGCCATGCTGGACTCGGGCTCTGGAAAAACCCTGATCCTAGAGGGCCTAATTCCAAGCAATAGACTATCTTATGACTCTCCTTGGAATATCGAGTGTATCCATGGGGATACAAAGAGATACCCGACGGCAAACTACGAATGTAGTAGGGCTTTCACAACGTCCTCCATACTAACAGTAACAGTCCGCACAGGATCCACCAGTCTCAATGTGCAGCTCCGTCCCTTTTAAAGGGTGTTCGGCATCCCACTTCTTACACCACTTTTGGCAGGATGACCATGGTTAGTGAGGAGGCGACACAATTCTTCCAGCGAAATAATATGGTGGTGGTTTTAATTGCCCAAAAAATATAACAAAAGAATGAGTGCTCTCTCCCTGGGAGCTTTATTCCTCTTGGGACAGCATAAATCTGAGCAGCCGGTGTCTGTCAGCTCTCCTCTGTCCTCTCTCCGTGTCTGAGAGAGACTGCTGCCCCCAGAGGCATTTCCTCTTCCTCTTTTTAAAAGCAGGTGAGTTTACTAATTAGGATCACCTGTGGACTCCTTAATCAGCTGGGTTAACTCCTCATATACTGGAAAGCAGGCATACTGCCACCTCCTACTAATGTATAGTCTATGACTCTGTCACACCTTACAGTACACAACACTACATTACAGTATGTTACAATGGATTAATAAAATATACTTTAATACATCCCTAAGCCCTGGGTATGGGGAATATAAAGGCATCCTTTTATTTGTATCAGCCTGTATTCACCACACACTGTCTATTGTACTTCGACTGGACTCTGAGAGTTCCCTACCAACCTTATCTATGGTTGGAGCACCCACAAACCCAGTACAGTACCTGGGCATTAACTTGGGACCCCTTATAGTTACAGGGACACTTTACATCCCTTTGCTCCATTTACCTTTCTGGACTATGCTGAAGCAGGGAACCCTAGCGGTTAGACGCGCAAGCGTTTTTAAGGGGAGATATTGCAGGGACAATGTGCCTACATATATCCGAGAATCAGGTATGATTCCCGGGTACATTTATAGGGGAACCGACAACTCCGGACCCCAAACTCCTAGGCACATTCTGTCACCGGTTCCTCTGTAACACCCCCTTGAAACTCATCCCCTAGCAATCCCTGCTCGCTGGCACGGCCGGAAACTCATACCCTAGCAATCCTTGCTCGCTGGCACGCCCAGAAACTCATCCCCAGCAATCCCTGCTCGCTGGCACGCCCGGAAACTCATACCCCAGCAATCCCTGCTCGCTGGCACGCCCGGAAACTCATCCCCCAGCAATCCCTGCTCGCTGGCGTGCCCGGAAACTCATCCTCCTGCAATCCCTGCTCGCTGGCGTGCCCGGAAACTCATCCCCCAGCAATCCCTGCTCGCTGGCACGCCCGGAAACTCATCCCCCAGCAATCCATGCTCGCGGCACGCAGGAAAAACTCACCCAGCAATCCCTGCTCGCTGGCAGCCCGGAAACTCATACCCAGCAATCCCTGCTCGCTGGCAGCCCGGAACTCATCCCCAGCAATCCTGCTCTGCTGGCACGTCCAGAAACTCATCCCCCAGCAATCCCTGCTCGCTGGCACGCCCGGAAACTCATACCCCAGCAATCCCTGCTCGCTGGCACACCCGGAAACTCATCCCCCAGCAATCCCTGCTCGCTGGCACGCCCGGAGAGATAAAAACACAACAAATATCTTAATTACAAGTCAGGCATTGAAAGATACACTGTTACTGGGTCCAAGAGCTTACTCTCTTGAACACTTATATACGGATCAGGGGTAACCATGAATGGGCTTGACCTTTATTACCCCCGTACCGTCACATTGATTTGCCCCCTTATCAGATATTATCTGTCGTCTAAATTTAGAACTCGATGGAAATACGTATTTTTTCAACCTGATGCAATGATGTAACTATGTAACTATGTAACGATGTAACGATGTAACTATGCAACTATGTAACTGTAACGATGTAACGATGTAACTGTGACTATGTAACTGTAACTATGTAACAATGTACCGATGTAACTGTAACTATGTAACTATGTAATGATGTAACGATGTAACGATGTAACTGTGACTGTAACTATGTCACATAGCTCCCCGCGGGTGAAATAGTGTTATATAGTAATGTAGAAGGTTGAGTAAAGCAGAGTGTGATGTTGAGCTTCTGTTCGATGTCATGCAATGTTCTCAGCTATTCCTGGCATGCTGCACCTTTTCCTGCTTTGGGACTTTCCCGCCCCGGGGTGCTTGCAGCTTATAATAAAGGCTCAGTGTTGCGTAAGCTTCCATTCTACGCCACCTACACAGGGAAGTAAAATAAGGTCATAGCTTAATTTATCTTAATAACACTTAATAAGACTTAATCTTTCAGTCTGTTGAAACCAGTCTAACAATAATCACAGTCTCCGGAAACAGACATGCCAAAACGGCACTGATAATCTGTATCCAGTCCTTTTTGCCCAAGAACTGTACAAGGTCTGTGACCCAAACACCTATAAAGCTCTCCCATTTAATTGGACAGGTGTCTGTAGTATTGGCGTGTTAGGATCCGGGGGTTCAGTCTACATTAAGCTCCCAGGAGTCAGGGTACGTCGTTATAGAGCAATCAGTAGTGTCCAGCGCTTCTGGGGGGTCCTCATTCCCGCATATGGGACCGTCGTTTTTATGGATGAGGGGAGAGGCCTATCCAAAGCCTTAGCAGCACTGGGGAAGAACACAGCAAATGCCCTCCGAGCCCTAAATGGAGAACTAGATCAAGTACGGTAGTGTGTCGCTTAAAAACAGAATGACCCTAGATTATCTCCCGGCTGGTAAAGGAGGAGTATATGCCCTAGTGGGGGAAGAATATTGTGTATATGTAACAGGGTATGTCTATTCTACCTGTCTTTCCCCTCTGTCACCTAAGTCCTAAGTAGTCTGGGCTGTGACGGCTTCCTCCATGGGCTTTTGACCCCCCCTACATGCTCCTCTCTGATGGATGGGAGTGTGGTGGGGACTCATGGCCTGTGTAAGCCTATCAGGGATAGGTATGGACCATGAGCCCGCCCCTTCTGGTTCCTGATGGGAGGCAGAGCCAAATTTAGTCAGTCCTGGTCTGGATGAGGAAGAGACCAGTAGGGCTGTGAGCCTCTCCCATTGGGGAGGAGCATGCCCCTGATTGAACATCTGATTGCTACAGATCACCCCATACTACCAGGGTCTAGCACCATCTATAGGCCTGGAGCCTCTAAGACTCTGCACCGCTGGCTATGGAACATCTAATGCCGTGACTGCACTAAAGACCCCTTGTTCATCATACCTCTGCCTGCGTGTCAGTCCCTGGGCCTGGGGGAAAGACGTGTGCAATAGTGGGGGCAGATCTCCGGGCACCCTGGAGCCCACTACGGCTGGAGGTGCTAAGCACCCTGAGAAGCTGCTCAGAGGAGGAACCTGAGCCAGTCCTGATCTCCATATCACCGCAGATCAGCTCAGCTCTCCTGACCCTGACAGGTATCGGCACCACACCCTAGGTAGCAGAAGCTGTGTATCTCCCACTGGGGGGGGGGGGGGGAAAGCAGTGCTACATATATATATATAAATGATACCTCCAAAATAATAGAAAAAGATGCCCAAGCTATAGAAAAGGCAGTACGGGAAGTCAGATAACCCGAAGTCTGGGACGAGCCATGGTCATGGGCCACTGGTAGATTCTCCTCATGGTCACTCTGGCTAAAACAACCTTTTCTGGGTATTTTAGCTATAATAATCTGTGTTTCTGCTTTATATTTGCCATGTACAGTAGGTTAGGATGTTGTATGTGCATCCACCTTCCCAGATTGAAACTGCCCCGCAAGAAACAAACCCCCAGCACCAAGAACACGTTAGATAAATGGTATGAGAGAAATAAAGAGTCATGAAGATAGAGAAGGAATTGGAAGGTTAATGGGAGCACAAGTCTGAGGGAGACAGTGAGGCTATACACCTCAAAGGGGGGAATATACACCTCAAAGGGGGAAATATACACCTCAAAGGGGGAAATTGTAGGATAAAGCCTCAGACTCTTGATCGGCGGTTACTGCAATGTATGCTGGGTAATGCATGTTTACGTGAATTGTGCATGAAGGAATTTGCTTTATTTCAGAGTCTGCTATCTTCACAACCTGCTAGAACTAGTTTCTTCTTATCTTACTGTAGCCCCTGTAAGTAAGAGCGGGCTACTTATCCTTCTTCTACTGGAGTAAGCCCTGATAAGGGCAGGCGCCAGTAGCACCCATGGGTTTTTCCCCCTCACCAAGCCCCGCCTCTGTGACAGAGGCAGGCCCCTGGCTCTGTGCAGGCCTAGACAGAGGGGAGGTCCTGCTGACATCATAAGGGGCAGGGCTGTGTCTATTTAGTGGGCTGTCCTGTGTGTGAGTCAATCTTGTGAGTTCTGAAAGCTGAGAGTTTGGAGTGGAGTGTCAGTACTGGCAGTCTGAGAGATGACCCTGTGAAAGCTGAGCGTTCAGCTTGTCAGTCTGTGGAGCGTCAAGAGAGAGTTTGTGGAGTATGGCATGGGAGCTGAGGAGTGCGTGCTGGTCTGAGGTGGAGTAGGACCCAGTAGAGCGAAGGACAGAACTACAGAAGTGGACCAATGCCTCTCACCCTGCTCAGGGGGTGAGGGGAAAGACATCTAGCCTCACCCCACAGGGCCTACCCTGTGGAGGGGGTGGAGGCAGGGGTATTGAGGCCCCAACCAGACCATCCTGTCTGGAGACATTACTGGAGGAGAGGAGAGGAGGAGTACACATGTACATTTGTGAAGCCTGCTCCTACTGTGTGCTGCTGATATTGTACTGCTGTGTATTATTTATTTTATTTATTTATTTATAAAATATTTTACCAGGAAGTAATACATTGAGAGTTACCTCTCATTTTCAAGTATGTCCTGGGCACAGAGTAAAACAAATAATACATGGTTACAAGTACAGTTACATAAATGAACAAGGTATACATTATATACAAGACATTGCATGCACAGTTAAAGAAAATATATATTATGAGCGTACTGTATGAAACAGTTACAGACCAGATTAAAGTGTGAGACAGCCTTAGATTTGAAAGAACTTAAGCTGGTGGTGGATATGAGAGTCTGTGGTAGGTTGTTCCAGTTTTGGGGTGCACGGAAGGAGAAGGAGGAACGTCCGGATACTTTGTTGAGCCTTGGGACCATGAATAGTCTTTTGGAGTCTGATCTCAGGTGATAGGTGCTGCATGTGGTAGGGGTGAGGAGCTTATTCAGGTAGCTGGGTAGCTTGCCCAGAAAGTATTTGAGGGTGAGACACGAAAGGTGAACTTTGCGCCTAGACTCTAGTGATGACCAATCTAGTTCTTTGAGCATTTCGCAGTGATGTGTGTTGTAGTTGCATTGGAGAACAAAACGACAAATTGAATTGTAGAGGGTGTCAAGTTTGCTAAGGTGGGTTTGAGGTGCCGAGCCATATACTATGTCTCCATAGTCAATAAGTTTGGCATAGGTCTTGGTTGTCAGGGTATCAATGTGCATCCCGAATGTTAAGTGGGAGTCAAACCATAAGCCCAGGTATTTAAAACTAGTGACAGGTGTTAGGGTGGTGTTAGCGTTGGTTCTAATCAGGAGCTCAGTCACTGGAAGCTTTACAAATTTAGTCTTGGTCCCAAATACCATTGCTACAGTCTTGTCAGTGTTTAAAAACAGTTTGTTTTGGGAAATCCAGTTTTCGAGTCTGAAAAAGTCAGACTGAAATATGTGTTGAAGGTCAGAGAGGCTATGGCTGTGTGCATATAGGATTGTGTCATCTGCATACATGTGTATTGAGGCTTCCTTACAAGCTGTGGGAAGATCATTAATGAACACTGAGAAGAGTAGGGGCCCCAGAACAGAGCCTTGCGGGACACCACAGGTGATATCCAGGGGGTTGGAGTTAGAGCCTGAGATGGACACATGTTGGGATCTTCCTGATAGGTAGGACTGAAACCAGTTTAAAGCATGTTTCCCTATTCCAGAGCTCTGGAGTTTGTTAAGCAGGATAACATGATCAACTGTGTCAAAAGCCTTTGCAAAATCTAGGAATACTGCACCAGTGAGTTGTCCCTGTTCCATTCCGCACTGGATTTCAT